>BTHF01000078.1:0-69439 GCA_033242345.1 Citrus unshiu
TCCGCTGGGGGGTTTTGGCACCACGACCTTTGGGCGCGGCTTTGCCCGCGGCTTATTTTTGGTACCCCGAAGCCCCTCGCAAAGTCTCGCCCCATTCCGAGTCCGGCGGACGAACTTCGCCCGCGCCCCCCACCAAGGCTATAGCCCACCCGTTTTTTGGCCATTTTTCCGCTGGTGGGTTTTGGCACCACGACCTTCGGGCGCTTATTTCTGGACGCGGCTGTACCCGCGACTTCCCGCGGGCACCCCGAAGCCCCTCGCAAAGTCTCGCCCCATTCCGAGTCCGGCGGACGAACTTCGCCCGCGCCCCCCACCAAGGCTATAGCCCACCCGTTTTTTGGCCATTTTTCCGCCGGGGGGTTTTGGCACCACGACCTTCGGGCCCTTATTTTTGGGCGCGGCTTTGCCCGCGGCTTATTTTTGGTGCCCCGAGGCCCCTCGCAAAGTCTCGCCCCATTCCGAGTCCGGCGGACGAACTTCGCCCGCCCCCCCCACCAAGGCTATAGCCCACCCGTTTTTTGGCCATTTTTCCGCTGGGGGGTTTTGGCACCACGACCTTCGGGCGCTTCTTTTTGGGCGCGGCTTTGCCCGCAGCTTATTTTTGGTGCCCCGAGGCCCCTCGCAAAGTCTCGTCCCATTCCGAGTCCGGCGGACGAACTTCGCCCGCGCCCCCCACCAAGGCTATAGCCCACCCGTTTTTTGGCCATTTTTCCGCTGGGGGGTTTTGGCACCACGACCTTTGGGCGCTTATTTTTGGGCGCGGCTTTGCCCGCGGCTTATTTTTGGCACTCCGAGGCCCCTCACAAAGTCTCGCCCCATTCCGAGTCCGGCGGACGAACTTCGCCCGCGCCCCCCACCAAGGCTATAGCCCACCCGTTTTTTGGCCATTTTTCCGCTGGGGGGTTTTGGCACCACGACCTTCGGGCACTTACTTTTGGACGCGGCTTTGCCCGCGGCTTATTTTTGGCGTCCCGAGGCCCCGCGTAAAGTCTCGCCCCATTCCGAGTCCGGCGGACGAACTTCGCCCGCGCCCCCCACCAAGGCTATAGCCCACCCGTTTTTTGGCCATTTTTCCGCTGGGGGGTTTTGGCACCACGACCTTCGGGCGCTTATCTTTGGACGCGGCTGTGCCCGCGACTTCCCGCGGGCACCCTGAGGCCCCTCGCAAAGTCTCGCCCCATTCGTGTCCGGCGGACGAACTTCGCCCGCGCCCCCCCACCAAGGCTATAGCCCACCCGTTTTTTGGCCATTTTTCCGCTGGGGGGTTTTGGCACCACGACCTTCGGGCGCTTATTTTTGGGCGCGGCTTTGCCTGCGGCTTTTTTTTTGGCGCCCCGAGGCGCCGCGCAAAGTCTCGCCCCATTCCGAGTCCGGCGGATGATCTTCGCCCGCGCCCCCCGCCAAGGCTATAGCCCACCCGTTTTTTGGCCATTTTTCCGCTGGGGGGTTTTGGCACCACGACCTTCGGGCGCTTATTTTTGGGCGCGGCTTTGCCCGCGGCTTATTTTTGGCACCCCGAGGCCCCTCGCAAAGTCTCGCCCCATTCCGAGTCCGGCGGACGAACTTCGCCCGCGCCCCCCACCAAGGCTATAGCCCACCCGTTTTTTGGCCATTTTTCCGCTGGGGGGTTTTGGCACCACGACCTTTGGGCGCGGCTTTGCCCGCGGCTTATTTTTGGCACCCCGAAGCCCCTCGCAAAGTCTCGCCCCATTCCGAGTCCGGCGGACGAACTTCGCCCGCGCCCCCCACCAAGGCTATAGCCCACCCGTTTTTTGGCCATTTTTCCGCTGGTGGGTTTTGGCACCACGACCTTTCGGGCGCTTATTTCTGGACGCGGCTGTACCCGCGACTTCCCGCGGGCACCCCGAGGCCCCTCGCAAAGTCTCGCCCCATTCCGAGTCCGGCGGACGAACTTCGCCCGCGCCCCCCACCAAGGCTATAGCCCACCCGTTTTTTGGCCATTTTTCCGCCGGGGGGTTTTGGCACCACGACCTTCGGGCCCTTATTTTTGGGCGCGGCTTTGCCCGCGGCTTATTTTTGGTGCCCCGAGGCCCCTCGCAAAGTCTCGCCCCATTCCGAGTCCGGCGGACGAACTTCGCCCGCGCCCCCCACCAAGGCTATAGCCCACCCGTTTTTTGGCCATTTTTCCGCTGGGGGGTTTTGGCACCACGACCTTCGGGCACTTATTTTTGGGCGCGGCTTTGCCCGCGGCTTATTTTTGGTGCCCCGAGGCCCCTCGCAAAGTCTTGCCCCATTCCGAGTCCGGCGGACGAACTTCGCCCGCGCCCCCCACCAAGGCTATAGCCCACCCGTTTTTTGGCCATTTTTCCGCTGGGGGGTTTTGGCATCACGACCTTTGGGCTCTTATCTTTGGGCGCGGCTTTGCCCGCGGCTTATTTTTGGCACCCCGAGGCCCCTCGCAAAGTCTCGCCCCATTCCGAGTCCGGCGGACGAACTTCGCCCGGGCCCCCCACCAAGGCTATAGCCCACCCGTTTTTTGGCCATTTTTCCGCTGGGGGGTTTTGGCACCACGACCTTCGGGCACTTATTTCTGGACGCGGCTGTGCCCGCGACTTCCCGCGGGCACCCCGAGGCCCCTCGCAAAGTCTCGCCCCATTCCGAGTCCGGCGGACGAACTTCGCCCGCGCCCCCCACCAAGGCTTTAGCCCACCCGTTTTTTGGCCATTTTTCCGCTGGGGGGTTTTTGCACCACGACCTTCGGGCGCTTATTTTTGGACGCGGCTGTGCCCGCGATTTCCCGCGGGCACCCCGAGGCCCCTCGCAAAGTCTCGCCCCATTCCGAGTCCGGCGGACGAACTTCGCCCGCGCCCCCCACCAAGGCTATAGCCCACCCGTTTTTTGGCCATTTTTCCGCTGGGGGGTTTTGGCACCACGACCTTCGGGCGCTTATTTCTGGACGCGGCTGTGCCCGCGACTTCCCGCGGGCACCCCGAGGCCCCTCGCAAAGTCTCGCCCCATTCCGAGTCCGGCGGACGAACTTCGCCCGCGCCCCCCACCAAGGCTATAGCCCACCCGTTTTTTGGCCATTTTTCCGCTGGGGGGTTTTGGCACCACGACCTTCGGGCGCTTATTTTTGGACGCGGCTGTGCCCGCGACTTCCCGCGGGCACCCCGAGGCCCCTCGAAAAGTCTCGCCCCATTCCGAGTCGGCGGACGAACTTCGCCCGCGCCCCCCACCAAGGCTATAGCCCACCCGTTTTTTGGCCATTTTTCCGATGGGGGGTTTTGGCACCACGACCTTCGGGCGCTTATTTTTGGACGCGGTTGTGCCCGCGACTTCCCGCGGGCACCCCGAGGCCCCTCGCAAAGTCTCGCCACATTCCGAGTCCGGCGGACGAACTTCGCCCGCGCCCCCCACCAAGGCTATAGCCCACCCGTTTTTTGGCCATTTTTCCGCTGGGGGGTTTTGGCACCACGACCTTCGGGCGCTTATTTTTGGGCGCGGCTGTGCCCGCGACTTCCCGCGGGCACCCCGAGGCCCCTCGCAAAGTCTCGCCCCATTCCGAGTCCGGCGGACGAACTTCGCCCGCGCCCCCCACCAAGGCTATAGCCCACCCGTTTTTTGGCCATTTTTCCGCTGGGGGGTTTTGGCACCACGACCTTCAGGCGCTTATTTTTGGGCGCGGCTTTGCCCGCGGCTTATTTTTGGCACCCCGAGACCCTCGCAAAGTCTCGCCCCATTCCGAGTCCGGCGGACGAACTTCGCCCGCGCCCCCCACCAAGGCTATAGCCCACCCATTTTTTGGCCATTTTTCCGCTGGGGGGTTTTGGCACCACGACCTTCGGGCGCTTGTTTTTGGACGCGGCTGTGCCCGCGGCTTCCCGCGGGCACCCCGAGGCCCCTCGCAAAGTCTCGCCCCATTCCGAGTCCGGCGGACGAACTTCGCCCGCGCCCCCCACCAAGGCTATAGCCCACCCGTTTTTTGGCCATTTTTCCGCTGGGGGGTTTTGGCACCACGACCTTTGGGCACTTATTTTTGGGCGCGGCTGTGCCCGCGACTTCCTGCGGGCACCCCGAGGCCCTCGCAAAGTCTCGCCCCATTCCGAGTCCGGCGGACGAACTTCGCCCGCGCCCCCCCCAAGGCTATAGCCCACCCGTTTTTTGGCCATTTTTCCGCTGGGGGGTTTTGGTACCACGACCTTCGGGCACTTATTTTTGGGTGCGGCTTTGCCCGCGGCTTATTTTTGGTGCCCCGCGGCCCCTCGCAAAGTCTCGCCCCATTCCGAGTCCGGCGGACGAACTTCGCCCGCGCCCCCCACCAAGGCTATAGCCCACCCGTTTTTCGGCCATTTTTCCGCTGGGGGGTTTTGGCACCACGACCTTCGGGCACTTATTTTTGGACGCGGCTGTGCCCGCGACTTCCCGCGGGCACCCCGAGGCCCCTTGCAAAGTCGCGCCCCATTCCGAGTCCGGCGGACGAACTTCGCCTGCGCCCCCCACCAAGGCTATAGCCCATCCGTTTTTTGGCCATTTTTTCGCTGGGGGGTTTTGGCACCACGACCTTCGGGCACTTATTTTTGGGCGCGGCTTTTCCCGCGGCTTATTTTTGGCGCCCCGAGGCCCCGCGCAAAGTCTCGTCCCATTCCGAGTCCGGCGGACGAACTTCGCCCGCGCCCCCCCACCAAGGCTATAGCCCACCCGTTTTTAGGCCGTTTTTCCGCTGGGGGGTTTTCGCACCACGACCTTCGGGCGCTTATTTTTGGGCGCGGCTTTGCCCGCGGCTTATTTTTGGCACCCCGAGGCCCCGCGCAAAGTCTCGCTCCATTCCGAGTCCGGCGGACGAACTTCGCCCGCGCCCCCCACCAAGGCTATAGCCACCCGTTTTTTGGCCATTTTTCCGCTGGGGGGTTTTGGCACCAGGACCTTCGGGCGCTTATTTTTGGACGCGGCTGTGCCCCGCGACTTCCCGCAGGCACCCCGAGGCCCCTCGCAAAGTCTCGCCCCATTCCGAGTCCGGCGGACGAACTTCGCCCGCGCCCCCCACCAAGGCTATAGCCCACCCGTTTTTTGCCCATTTTTCCGCTGGGGGGTTTTGGCACCATGACCTTCGGGCGCTTATTTTTTGGGTGCGGCTGTGCCCGCGACTTCCCACAGGCACCCCTAGGCCCCTCGCAAAGTCTCGCCCCATTCCGAGTCCGGCGGACGAACTTCGCCGCGCCCCCCACCAAGGCTATAGCCCACCCGTTTTTTGGCTATTTTTCCGCTGGGGGGATTTGGCACCACGACCTTCGGGCGCTTATTTTTGGGCGCGGCTTTGCCCGCGGCTTATTTTTGGTATCCCGAGGCCCCTCGCAAAGTCTCGCCCCATTCCGAGTCCGGCGGACGAACTTCGCCCGCGCCCCCCACCAAGGCTATAGCCCACCCATTTTTTGGCCATTTTTCCGCTGGGGGGTTTTGGCACCACGACCTTCGGGCGCTTGTTTTTGGACGCGGCTGTGCCCGCGGCTTCCCGCGGGCACCCCGAGGCCCCTCGCAAAGTCTCGCCCCATTCCGAGTCCGGCGGACGAACTTCGCCCGCGCCCCCCACCAAGGCTATAGCCCACCCGTTTTTTGGCCATTTTTCCGCTGGGGGGTTTTGGCACCACGACCTTCGGGCGCTTATTTTTGGGCGCGGCTTTGCCCGCGGCTTATTTTTGGCACCCCGAGGCCCCTCGCAAAGTCTCGCTCCATTCCGAGTCCGGCGGACGAACTTCGCCCGCGCCCCCCACCAAGGCTATAGCCCACCCGTTTTTTGGCCATTTTTCCGATGGGGGGTTTTGGCACCACGACCTTCGGGCGCTTATTTTTGGACGCGGTTGTGCCCGCGACTTCCCGCGGGCACCCCGAGGCCCCTCGCAAAGTCTCGCCACATTCCGAGTCCGGCGGACGAACTTCGCCCGCGCCCCCCACCAAGGCTATAGCCCACCCGTTTTTTGGCCATTTTTCCGCTGGGGGGTTTTGGCACCACGACCTTCGGGCGATTATATTTGGACGCGGCTGTGCCCGCGACTTCCCGCGGGCACCCCGAGGCCCCTCGCAAAGTCTCGCCCCATTCCGAGTCCGGCGGACGAACTTCGCCCGCGCCCCCCACCTAGGCTATAGCCCACCCGTTTTTTGGCCACCTTCGGGCGCTTATTTTTGGGCATGGCTTTTCCCGCGGCTTATTTTGGGCACCCCGAGGCACCTCGCAAAGTCTCGCCCCATTCCGAGTCCGGCGGACGAACTTCGCCCGCGCCCCCCACCAAGGCTATAGCCCACCCGTTTTTTGCCCATTTTTCCGCTGGGGGGTTTTGGCACGACGACCTTTGGGCGCTTATTTTTGGGCGCGGCTTTGCCCGCGGCTTATTTTGGCACCCGAGGCCCCTCGCAAAGTCTCGCCCCATTCCGAGTCCGGCGGACGAACTTCGCCCGCGCCCCCCACCAAGGCTATAGCCCACCCGTTTTTTGGCCATTTTTCCGCTGGGGGGTTTTGGCACCACGACCTTCGGGCGCTTATTTTTGGACGCAGCTGTGCCCGCGACTTCCAGCGGGCACCCAGAGGCCCCCTCGCAAAGTCTCGCCCCATTCCGAGTCCGGTGGACGAACTTCGCCCGCGCCCCCCACCAAGGCTATAGCCCACCCGTTTTTTGGCCATTTTTCCGCTGGGGGGTTTTGGCACCACGACCTTCGGGCGCTTATTTTTGGACGCGGCTGTGCCCGCGACTTCCCGCGGGCATCCCGAGGCCCCTCGCAAAGTCTCGCCCCATTCCGAGTCTGGCGGACGAACTTCGCCCGCGCCCCCCACCAAGGCTATAGCCCACCCGTTTTTTTGGCCATTTTTCCGCTGGGGGGTTTTGGCACCACGACCTTCGGGCACTTATTTTTGGGCGCGGCTGTGCCCGCGACTTCCTGCGGGCACCCCGAGGCCCCTCGCAAAGTCTCGCCCCATTCCGAGTCCGGCGGACGAACTTCGCCCGCGCCCCCCACCAAGGCTATAGCCCACCCGTTTTTTGGCCATTTTTCCGCTGGGGGGTTTTGGCACCACGACCTTCAGGCGCTTATTTTGGGCGCGGCTTTGCCCGCGGCTTATTTTTGGCACCCCGAGACCCTCGCAAAGTCACGCCCCATTCCGAGTCCGGCGGACGAACTTCGCCCGCGCCCCCCCCCAAGGCTATAGCCCACCCGTTTTTTGGCCATTTTTTCCGCTGGGGGGTTTTGGTACCACGACCTTCTGGGCACTTATTTTTGGGTGCGGCTTTGCCCGCGGCTTATTTTTGGTGCCCCGCGGCCCCTCGCAAAGTCTCGCCCCATTCCGAGTCCGGCGGACGAACTTCGCCCGCGCCCCCCACCAAGGCTATAGCCCACCCGTTTTTCGGCCATTTTTCCGCTGGGGGGTTTTGGCACCACGACCTTCGGGCACTTATTTTTGGACGCGGCTGTGCCCGCGACTTGCCGCGGGCACCCCGAGGCCCCTCGCAAAGTCTCGCCCCATTCCGAGTCCGGCGGACGAACTTCGCCCGCAGCCCCCCACCAAGGCTATAGCCCACCTGTTTTTTGGCCATTTTTCCGCTGGGGGGTTTTGGTACCACGACCTTCGGGCGCTTATTTTTGGGCCCGGCTTTGCCCGCGGCTTATTTCTGGTGCCCCGAGGCCCCACGCAAAGTCTCGCCCCATTCCGAGTCCGGCGGACGAACTTCGCCCGCACCCCCCACCAAAGCTATAGCCCACCCGTTTTTTGGCCATTTTTCCGCTGGGGGGTTTTGGCACCACGACCTTCGGGCGCTTATTTTTGGGCGCGGCTTTGCCCGTGGCTTATTTTTGGTGCCCCGAGGCCCCTCGCAAAGTCTCGCCCCATTCCGAGTCCGGCGGACGAACTTCGCCCGCGCCCCCCACCAAGGCTATAGCCCACCCGTTTTTTGCCCATTTTTCCGCTGGGGGGTTTTGGCACCACGACCTTTGGGCGCTTATTTTTGGGCGCGGCTTTGCCCGCGGCTTATTTTTGGCACCCACCGAGGCCCCTCGCAAAGTCTCGCCCCATTCCGAGTCCGGCGGACGAACTTCGCCCGCGCCCCCCACCAAGGCTATAGCCCACCTGTTTTTTGGCCATTTTTCCGCTGGGGGGTTTTGGTACCACGACCTTCGGGCGCTTATTTTTGGACGCGGCTGTGCCCGCGACTTCCCGCGGGCACCCCGAGGCCCCTCGCAAAGTCTCGCCCCATTCCGAGTCCGGCGGACAAACTTCGCCCGCGCCCCCCACCAAGGCTATAGCCCACCTGTTTTTTGGCCATTTTTCCGATGGGGGGTTTTGGCACCACGACCTTCGGGCGCTTATTTTTGGACGCGGTTGTGCCCGCGACTTCCCGCGGGCACCCCGAGGCCCCTCGCAAAGTCTCGCCCCATTCCGAGTCCGGCGGACGAACTTCGCCCGCGCCCCCCACCAAGGCTATAGCCCACCCGTTTTTTGGCCATTTTTCCGCTGGGGGGTTTTGGCACCACGACCTTCGGGCGATTATTTTTGGACGCGGCTGTGCCCGCGACTTCCCGCGGGCACCCCGAGGCCCCTCGCAAAGTCTCGCCCCATTCCGAGTCCGGCGGACGAACTTCGCCCGCGCCCCCCACCTAGGCTATAGCCCACCCGTTTTTTGGCCATTTTTCCGCTGGGGGGTTTTGGCACCACGACCTTCGGGCGCTTATTTTTGGGCACGGCTTTTCCCGCGGCTTATTTTGGGCACCCCGAGGCACCTCGCAAAGTCTCGCCCCATTCCGAGTCCGGCGGACGAACTTCGCCCGCGCCCCCCACCAAGGCTATAGCCCACCCGTTTTTTGCCCATTTTTCCGCTGGGGGGTTTTGGCACCACGACCTTTGGGCGCTTATTTTTGGGCGCGGCTTTGCCCGCGGCTTATTTTTGGCACCCCGAGGCCCCTCGCAAAGTCTCGCCCCATTCCGAGTCCGGCGGACGAACTTCGCCCGCGCCCCCCACCAAGGCTATAGCCCACCCGTTTTTTGGCCATTTTTTCCGCTGGGGGGTTTTGGCACCACGACCTTCGGGCGCTTATTTTTGGCGCGGCTTTGCCCGCGGCTTATTTTTGGTGCCCCGAGGCCCCTCGCAAAGTCTCGCCCCATTTCGAGTCCTGCGGACGAACTTCGCCCGCGCCCCCCACCAAGGCTATAGCCCACCCGTTTTTTATCCATTTTTCCGCTGGGGGGTTTTGGCACCACAACCTTCGGGCGCTTATTTTTGGGCGCGGCTTTTGCCCGCGGCTTATTTTTGGCACCCCGAGGCCCCTCGCAAAGTCTCGCCCCATTCCGAGTCTGGCGGACGAACTTCGCCCGCGCTCCCCACAAAGGCTATAGCCCACCCGTTTTTTGGCCATTTTTCCGCTGGGGGGTTTTGGCACCACGACCTTCGGAGCGCTTATTTTTGGACGCGGCTGTGCCCGCGACTTCCCGCGGGCACCCCGAGGCCCCTCACAAAGTCTCGCCCCATTCCGAGTCCGGCGGACGAACTTCGCCCGCGCCACCCACCATGGCTATAGCCCCACCCGTTTTTTTGCCATTTTCCGCTGGGGGGTTTTCGCACCACGACCTTCGGGCGCTTATTTTTGGGCGCGGCTGTGCCAGCGACTTCCCGCGGGCACCCCGAGGCCCCTCGCAAAGTCTCGCCCCATTCCGAGTCCGGCGGACGAACTTCGCCCGCGCCCCCCACCAAGGCTATAGCCCACCCGTTTTTTGGCCATTTTTCCGCTGGGGGGTTTTGGCACCACGACCTTCGGCCGCTTATTTTTGGGCGCAGCTTAGCCCGCGGCTTATTTTTGGTACCCCGAGGCCCCTCGCAAAGTCTCGCCCCATTCCGAGTCCGGCGGACGAACTTCGCCCGCGCCCCCCACCAAGGCTATAGCCCACCCGTTTTTTGGCCTTTTTTCCGCTGGGGGTTTTTGGCACCACGACCTTCGGGCGCTTATTTTTGGGCGCGGCCTTGCCCGCGGCTTATTTTTGGCACCTCGAGGCCCCTCGCAAAGTCTCGCCCCCATTCCGAGTCCGGCGGAGGAACTTCGCCCGCGCCCCCCCACCAAGGCTATAGCCCCACCCGTTTTTTGGCCATTTTTCCGCTGGGGGGTTTTGGCACCACGACCTTCGGGCGCTTATTTCAGGACGCGGCTGTGCCCGCGACTTCCCGCGGGCACCCCGAGGCCCCTCGCAAAGTCTCGCCCCATTCCAAGTCCGGCGGACGGACTTCGCCCGCGCCTCCCACCAAGGCTATAGCCCACCCGTTTTTTGCCCATTTTTCCGCTGGGGGGTTTTGGCACCATGACCTTCGGGCGCTTATTTTTGGACGCGGCTGTGCCCGCGACTTCCCGCGGGCACCCCGAGGCCCCTCGCAAAGTCTCGCCCCATTGCGAGTCCGGCGGACGAACTTCGCCCGTGCCCCCCACCAAGGCTATAGCCCACCCGTTTTTTGGCCATTTTTCCGCTGGGGGGTTTTGGCACCACGACCTTCGGGCGCTTATTTTTGGGCGCGGCTTTGCCCGCGGCTTATTTTTGGCGCCCCGAGGCCCTGCGCAAAGTCTCGCCCCATTCCGAGTCCGGCGGACGAACTTCGCCCGCGTCCCCCACCAAGGCTATAGCCCACCCGTTTTTTGGCCATTTTTCCGCTGGGGGGTTTTGGTACCACGACCTTCGGGCGCTTATTTTTGTTCGCGGTTTTGCCCGCGGCTTATTTTTGGCACCCTGAGGGTCCTCGCAAAGTCTCGCCCCATTCCGAGTCCGGCGGACGAACTTCGCCCGCGCCCCCCCACCAAGGCTATAGCCAACCCGTTTTTTGGCCATTTTTCCGCTGGGGGGTTTTGGCACCACGACCTTCGGGCGCTTATTTTTGGATGCGGCTGTGCCCGAGACTTCCCGCGGGCACCTCGAGGCCCCTCGCAAAGTCTCGCCCCATTCTGAGTCCGGCGGACGAACGTCGCCCGCGCCCCCCACCAAGGCTATAGCCCACCCGTTTTTTGGCCATTTTTCCGCTGGGGGGTTTTGGCACCACGACCTTTGGGCGCGGCTTTGCCCGCGGCTTATTTTTGGCACCCCGAGGCCCCTCGCAAAGTCTCGCCCCATTCCGAGTCCGGCGGACGAACTTCGCCCGCGCCCCCCACCAAGGCTATAGCTCACCCGTTTTTTGGCCATTTTTCCGCTGGGGGGTTTTGGCACCACGACCTTCGGGCACTTATTTCAGGACGCGGCTGTGCCCACGACTTCCCGTGGGCACCCCGAGGCCCCTCGCAAAGTCTCGCCCCATTCCAAGTCCGGCGGACGAACTTCGCCCGCGCCTCCCACCAAGGCTATAGCCCACCTGTTTTTTGGCCATTTTTCCGCTGGGGGTTTTGGCACCACGACCATCGGGAGCTTATTTTTGGGCGCGGCCTTGCCCGCGGCTTATTTTTGGCACCCCCGAGGCCCCTCGCAAAGTCTCGCCCCATTCCGAGTCCGGCGGACGAACTTCGCCCGCGCCCCCCACCAAGGCTATAGCCCACCCGTCTTTTGGCCATTTTTCCGCTGGGGGGTTTTGGCACCACGACCTTCGGGCGCTTATTTTTGGACGCGGCTGTGCCCGCGACTTCCCGCTGGCACCCTCGAGGCCCCTCGCAAAGTCTCGCCCCATTCCGAGTCCGGCGGACGAACGTCGCCCGCCCCCCCCACCAAGGCTATAGCCCACCCGTTTTTTGGCCATTTTTCCGCTGGGGGGTTTTGGCACCACGACCTTTGGGTGCTGCTTTGGCCGCGGCTTATTTTTGGCACCCCGAGGCCCCTCGCAAAGTCTCGCCCCATTCCAAGTCCGGCGGACGAACTTCGCCCGCGGCCCCCCACCAAGGCTATAGCCCACCCGTTTTTGGCCATTTTTCCGCTGGGGGGTTTTGGCACCACGACCTTCGGGCGCTTATTTCAGGATGCGGCTGTGCCCGCGACTTCCCGCGGGCACCCCGAGGCCCCTCGCAAAGTCTCGCCCCATTCCAAGTCCCGGCGGACGAACTTCGCCCGCGCCTCCCACCAAGGCTATAGCCCACCCCGTTTTTTGGCCATTTTTCCGCTGGGGGGTTTTGGCACCACGACCTTCGGGAGCTTATTTTTGGGCGCGGCCTTGCCCGCGGCTTATTTTTGGCACCCCGAGGCCCCTCGCAAAGTCTCGCCCCATTCCGAGTCCGGCGGACGAACTTCGCCCGCGCCCCCCACCAAGGCTATAGCCCACCCGTTTTTTGGCCATTTTTCCGCTGGGGGGTTTTGGCACCACGACCTTCGGGCGCTTATTTTTGGGCGCGGCTCTGCCCGCGGCTTATTTTTGGCACCCCGAGGCCCCTCGCAAAGTCTCGCCCCATTCCGAGTCCGGCGGACGAACTTCGCCCGCGCCCCCCACCAAGGCTATAGCCCACCCGTTTTTTGGCCATTTTTCCGCTGGGGGGTTTTGGCACCACGACCTTCGGGCGCTTATTTTTGGGCGCGGCTTTGCCCGCGGCTTATTTTTGGTGCACCAAGGCCCCTCGCAAAGCCTCGCCCCATTGCGAGTCCGGCGGACGAACTTCGCCCGCGCCCCCCCACCAAGGCTATAGCCCACCCGTTTTTTGGCCATTTTTCCGCTGGGGGGTTTTGATACCACGACCTTCGGGCGCTTATTTTTGGGCGCGGCTTTGCCCGCGGCTTATTTTTGGCACCCCCGAGGCCCCTCGCAAAGTCTCGCCCCATTCCGAGTCCGGCGGACGAACTTCGCCCGCGCCCCCCACCAAGGCTATAGCCCACCCGTTTTTTGGCCATTTTTCCGCTGGGGGGTTTTGGCACCACGACCTTCGGGAGCTTATTTTTGGGCGCGGCCTTGCCCGCGGCTTATTTTTGGCACCCCGAGGCCCCTCGTAAAGTCTCGGCCCATTCCGAGTCCGGCGGACGAACTTCGCCCGCGCCCCCCACCAAGGCTATAGCCCACCCGTTTTTTGGCCATTTTTCCGCTGGGGGGTTTTGGCACCACGACCTTCGGGCGCTTATTTCAGGACGCGGCTGTGCCCGTGACTTCCCGCGGGCACCCCGAGGCCCCTCGCAGAGTCTCGCCCCATTCCAAGTCCGGCGGACGAACTTCGCCCGCGCCCCCCCACCAAGGCTATAGCCCACCCGTTTTTTGGCCATTTTTCCACTGGGGGGTTTTGGCACCACGACCTTCGGGCGCTTATTTTTGGGCGCGGCTCTGCCCGCGGCTTATTTTTTGCGCCCCGAGGCCCCGCGCAAAGTCTCGCCCCATTCCGAGTCCGGCGGACGAACTTCGCCCGCGCCCCCCACCAAGGCTATAGCCCACCCGTTTTTTGGCCATTTTTTCCGCTGGGGGGTTTTGGCACCACGACCTTCGGGCGCTTATTTTTGGGCGCGGCTTTGCCCGCGGCTTATTTTTGGTGCCCCAAGGCCCCTCGCAAAGCCTCGCCCCATTCCGAGTCCGGCGGACGAACTTCGCCCGCGCCCCCCACCAAGGCTATAGCCCACCCGTTTTTTGGCCATTTTTCCGCTGGGGGGTTTTGATACCACGACCTTCGGGCGCTTATTTTTGGGCGCGGCTTTGCCCGCGGCTTATTTTTGGCACCCCGAGGCCCCTCTTAAAGTTTCGCCCCATTCCGAGTCCGGCGGACGAACTTCGCCTGCGCCCCCCCACCAAGGCTATAGCCCACCCGTTTTTTGGCCATTTTTCCGCTGGGGGTTTTGGAACCACGACCTTCGGGCGCTTATTTCAGGATGCGGCTGTGCCCGCGACTTCCCGCGGGCACCCCGAGGCCCCTCGCAAAGTCTCGCCCCATTCCAAGTCCGGCGGACGAACTTCGCCCGCGCCCCCCACCAAGGCTATAGTCCACCCGTTTTTTGGCCATTTTTCCGCTGGGGGGTTTTGGCACCACGACCTTCGGGCGCTTTATTTTTGGGCGCAGCTTTGCCTGCGGCTTATTTTTGGCACCCCGAGGCCCCTCGCAAAGTCTCGCCCCATTCCGAGTCCGGCAGACGAACTTCGCCCGCGCCCCCCACCAAGGCTATAGCCCACCCGTTTTTTGGCCATTTTTCCGCTGGGGGGTTTTGGAAGCACGACCTTCGGGCGCTTATTTCAGGACGCGGCTGTGCCCGTGACTTCCCGCGGGCACCCCGAGGCCCCTCGCAGAGTCTCGCCCCATTCCAAGTCCGGCGGACGAACTTCGCCCGCGCCCCCCACCAAGGCTATAGCCCCACCCGTTTTTTGGCCATTTTTCCGCTGGGGGGTTTTGGGCACCACGACCTTCGGGCACTTATTTTTGGACGCGGCTGTGTCCGCGACCTCCCCCGGGTACCCGAGGCCCCTCGCAAAGTCTCGCCCCATTCCGAGTCCGGCGGACGAACTTCGCCCGCGCCCCCCACCAAGGCTATAGACCACCCGTTTTTTTGGCCATTTTTCCGCTGGGAGGTTTTGGCACCACGACCTTCGGGCGCTTATTTTAGGGTGCGGCTGTGCCCGCGACTTCCCGCGGGCACCCCGAGGCCCCTCGCAAAGTCTTGCCCCATTCCGAGTCCGGCGGACGAACTTCGCCCGCGCCCCCCACCAAGGCTATAGCCCACCCGTTTTTTGGCCATTTTTCCGCTGGGGGGTTTTGGCACCACGACCTTCGGGCACTTATTTTTTGGGCACGGCTTTGCCCGCGGCTTATTTTGGTACCCCGAGGCCCCTCGCAAAGTCTCGCCCCATTCCGAGTCCGGCGGAGGAACTTCGCCCGCGCCCCCCACCAAGGCTATAGCCCACCCGTTTTTTGGCCATTTTTTCCGCTGGGGGGTTTTGGCACCACGACCTTCGGGCGCTTATTTCAGGACGCGGCTGTGCCCGCGACTTCCCGCGGGCACCACGAGGCCCCTCGCAAAGTCTCGCCCCATTCCAAGTCCGGCGGACGAACTTCGCCCGCGCCTCCCACCAAGGCTATAGCCCACCCGTTTTTTGGCCATTTTTCCGCTGGGGGTTTTGGCACCACGACCTTCGGGAGCTTATTTTTGGGCGCGGCCTTGCTCGCGGCTTATTTTTGGCACCCCGAGGCCCCTCGCAAAGTCTCGCCCCATTCCGAGTCCGGCGGACGAACTTCGCCCGCGCCCCCCACCAAGGCTATAGCCCACCCGTTTTTTGGCCATTTTTCCGCTGGGGGGTTTTGGCACCACGGCCTTCGGGCACTTATTTTTGGACGCGGCTGTGCCCGCGACTTCCCGTGGGCACCTCGAGGCCCCTCGCAAAGTCTCGCCCCATTCCGAGTCCGGCGGACGAACGTCGCCCGCGCCCCCCACCAAGGCTATAGCCCACCCGTTTTTTTGGCCATTTTTCCGCTGGGGGGTTTTGGCACCACGACCTTTGGGCGCGGCTTTGCCCGCGGCTTATTTTTGGCACCCCGAGGCCCCTCGCAAAGTCTCGCCCCATTCCAAGTCCGGCGGACGAACTTCGCCCGCGCCCCCCACCAAGGCTATAGCCCACCCGTTTTTTGGCCATTTTTCCGCTGGGGGGTTTTGGCACCACGACCTTCGGGCGCTTATTTCAGGACGCGGCTGTGCCCACGACTTCCCGCGGGCACCCCGAGGCCCCTCGCAAAGTCTCGCCCCATTCCAAGTCCGGCGGACGAACTTCGCCCCGCGCCTCCCACCAAGGCTATAGCCCACCCGTTTTTTTGGCCATTTTTCCGCTGGGGGGTTTTGGCACCACGACCTTCGGGAGCTTATTTTTGGGCGCGGCCTTGCCCGCGGCTTATTTTTGGCACCCCGAGGCCCCTCGCAAAGTCTCGCCCCATTCCGAGTCCGGCGGACGTACTTCGCCCGCGCCCCCCACCAAGGCTATAGCCCACCCGTTTTTTGGCCATTTTTCCGCTGGGGGGTTTTGGCACCACGACCTTCGGGAGCTTATTTTTGGGCGCGGCCTTGCCCGCGGCTTATTTTTGGCACCCCGAGGCCCCTCGCAAAGTCTCGCCCCATTCCGAGTCCGGCGGACGAACTTCGCCCGCGCCCCCCACCAAGGCTATAGCCCACCCGTTTTTTGGCCATTTTTCCGCTGGGGGGTTTTGGCACCACGACCTTCGGGAGCTTATTTTTGGGCGCGGCCTTGCCCGCGGCTTATTTTTGGCACCCCGAGGCCCCTCGCAAAGTCTCGCCCCATTCCGAGTCCGGCGGACGAACTTCGCCCGCGCCCCCCACCAAGGCTATAGCCCACCCGTTTTTTGGCCATTTTTCCGCTGGGGGGTTTTGGCACCACGACCTTCGGGCGCTTATTTTTGGGCGCGGCTTTGCCCGCGGCTTATTTTTGGTGCCCCAAGGCCCCTCGCAAAGCCTCGCCCCATTCCGAGTCCGGCGGACGAACTTCGCCCGCGCCCCCCACCAAGGCTATAGCCCACCCGTTTTTTGGCCATTTTTCCGCTGGGGGGTTTTGATACCACGACCTTCGGGCGCTTATTTTTGGGCGCGGCTTTGCCCGCGGCTTATTTTTGGCACCCCGAGGCCCCTCTTAAAGTTTCGCCCCATTCCGAGTCCGGCGGACGAACTTCGCCCGCGCCCCCCACCAAGGCTATAGCCCACCCGTTTTTTGGCCATATTTCCGCTGGGGGGTTTTGGCACCACGACCTTCGGGCGCTTATTTCAGGACGCGGCTGTGCCCGCGACTTCCCGCGGGCACCACGAGGCCCCTCGCAAAGTCTCGCCCCATTCCAAGTCCGGCGGACGAACTTCGCCCGCGCCTCCCACCAAGGCTATAGCCCACCCGTTTTTTGGCCATTTTTCCGCTGGGGGGTTTTGGCACCACGACCTTCGGGAGCTTATTTTTGGGCGCGGCCTTGCTCGCGGCTTATTTTTGGCACCCCGAGGCCCCTCGCAAAGTCTCGCCCCATTCCGAGTCCGGCGGACGAACTTCGCCCGCGCCCCCCACCAAGGCTATAGCCCACCCGTTTTTTGGCCATTTTTCCGCTGGGGGGTTTTGGCACCACGGCCTTCGGGCGCTTATTTTTGGACGCGGCTGTGCCCGCGACTTCCCGCGGGCACCTCGAGGCCCCTCGCAAAGTCTCGCCCCATTCCGAGTCCGGCGGACGAACGTCGCCCGCGCCCCCCACCAAGGCTATAGCCCACCCGTTTTTTGGCCATTTTTCCGCTGGGGGGTTTTGGCACCACGACCTTTGGGCGCGGCTTTGCCCGCGGCTTATTTTTGGCACCCCGAGGCCCCTCGCAAAGTCTCGCCCCATTCCAAGTCCGGCGGACGAACTTCGCCCGCGCCCCCCACCAAGGCTATAGCCCACCCGTTTTTTGGCCATTTTTCCGCTGGGGGGTTTTGGCACCACGACCTTCGGGCGCTTATTTCAGGACGCGGCTGTGCCCGCGACTTCCCGCGGGCACCCCGAGGCCCCTCGCAAAGTCTCGCCCCATTCCAAGTCCGGCGGACGAACTTCGCCCGCGCCACCCGTTTTTTGGCCATTTTTCCGCTGGGGGGTTTTGGCACCACGACCTTCGGGCGCTTATTTTTGGGAGCGGCTTTGCCCGCGGCTTATTTTTGGCACCCCCGAGGCCCCTCGCAAAGTCTCGCCCCATTCCGAGTCCGGCGGACGAACTTCGCCCGCGCCCCCCACCAAGGCTATAGCCCACCCGTTTTTTGGCCATTTTTCCGCTGGGGGGTTTTGGCACCACGACCTTCGGGAGCTTATTTTTGGGCGCGGCCTTGCCCGCGGCTTATTTTTGGCACCCCGAGGCCCCTCGCAAAGTCTCGCCCCATTCCGAGTCCGGCGGACGAACTTCGCCCGCGCCCCCCGACCAAGGCTAAAGCCCACCCGTTTTTTGGCCCATTTTTCCGCTGGGGGGTTTTGGCACCACGACCTTCGGGCGCTTATTTTTGGGCGCGGCTCTGCCCGCGGCTTATTTTAGGCGCCCCGAGGCCCCGCACAAAGTCTCGCCCCATTCCGAGTCCGGCGGACGAACTTCGCCCGCAGCCCCCCCACCAAGGCTATAGCCCACCCGTTTTTTGGCCATTTTTCCGCTGGGGGGTTTTGGCACCAGGACCTTCGGGCGCTTATTTTTGGACGCGGCTGTGCCCGCGACTTCCCGCAGGCACCCCGAGGCCCCTCGCAAAGTCTCGCCCCATTCCGAGTCCGGCGGACGAACTTCGCCCGCGCCCCCCACCAAGGCTATAGCCCACCCGTTTTTTGCCCATTTTTCCGCTGGGGGGTTTTGGCACCACGACCTTCGGGCTCTTATTTTTGGACGCGGCTGTGCCCGCGACTTGCCGCGGGCACCCCCGAGGCCCCTCGCAAAGTCTCGCCCCATTCCGAGTCCGGCGGACGAACTTCGCCCGCGCCCCCCACCAAGGCTATAGCCCACCCGTTTTTTGCCCATTTTTCCGCTGGGGGGTTTTGGCACCACGACCTTCGGGCGCATATTTTTGGGCGCGGCTTTGCCCGCGGCTTATTTTTGGCACCCCGAGGCCCCTCGCAAAGTCTTGCCCCATTCCGAGTCCGGCAGACGAACTTCGCCCGCGCCCCCCACCAAGGCTATAGCCCACCCGTTTTTTGGCCATTTTTCCGCTGGGGGGTTTTGGCACCACGAACTTCGGGCACTTATTTTTGGACGCGGCTTTGCCCGCGGCTTATTTTTGGCACCCCGAGGCCCCTCGCAAAGTCTCGCCCCATTCCGAGTCCGGCGGACGAACTTCGCCCGCGCCCCCCACCAAGGCTATAGCCCACCCGTTTTTAGGCCGTTTTTCCGCTGGGGAGTTTTCGTACCACGACCTTCGGGCGCTTATTTTTGGGCGCGGCTTTGCCCGCGGCTTATTTTTGGCGCCCCGAAGCCCCGCGCAAAGTCTCGCCCCATTCCGAGTCCGGCGGACGAACTTCGCCCGCGCCCCCCACCAAGGCTATAGCCCACCCGTTTTTTGGCCATTTTTCCGCTGGGGGGTTTTGGCACCAGGACCTTCGGGCGCTTAGTTTTGGACGCGGCTGTGCCCGCGACTTCCCGCAGGCACCCCGAGGCCCCTCGCAAAGTCTCGCCCCAGTCCGAGTCCGGCGGACGAACTTCGCCCGCGCCCCCCACCAAGGCTATAGCCCACCCGTTTTTTGGCCATTTTTCCGCTGGGGGGTTTTGGCACCACGACCTTCGGGCGCATATTTTTGGGCGCGGCTTTGCCCGCGGCTTATTTTTGGCACCCCCGAGGCCCCTCGCAAGGTCTCGCCCCATTCCGAGTCCGGCGGACGAACTTCGCCCGCGCCACCCCACCAAGGCTATAGCCCACCCGTTTTTAGGCCGTTTTTCCGCTGGGGGGTTTTCGTACCACGACCTTCGGGCGCTTATTTTTGGGCGCGGCTTTGCCCGCGGCTTATTTTTGGCGCCCCGAAGCCCCGCGCAAAGTCTCGCCCCATTCCGAGTCCGGCGGACGAACTTCGCCCGCGCCCCCCACCAAGGCTATAGCCCACCCGTTTTTTGGCCATTTTTCCGCTGGGGGTTTTGGCACCACGACCTTCGGGCGATTATTTTTGGACGCGGCTGTGCCCGCGACTTCCCGCGGGCACCCCGAGGCCCCTCGCAAAGTCTCGCCCCATTCCGAGTCCGGCGGACGAACTTCGCCCGCGCCCCCCACCTAGGCTATAGCCCACCCGTTTTTTGGCCATTTTTTCCGCTGGGGGGGTTTTGGCACCCCGACCTTCGGGCGCTTATTTTTGGGCACGGCTTTGCCCACGGCTTATTTTGGGCACCCCGAGGCACCTAGCAAAGTCTCGCCCCATTCCGAGTCCGGCGGACGAACTTCGCCCGCGCCCACCCACCAAGGCTATAGCCCACCCGTTTTTTGCCCATTTTTCCGCTGGGGGGTTTTGGCACCACGACCTTTGGGCGCTTATTTTTGCGCGCGGCTTTGCCCGCGGCTTATTTTTGGTGCCCCGAGGCCCCTTGTAAAGTCTCGCCCCATTCCGAGTCCGGCGGACGAACTTCGCCCGCGCCCCCCCACCTAGGCTATAGCCCACCACCGTTTTTTGGCCATTTTTCCGCTGGGGGGTTTTGGCACCACGACCTTCGGGCGCTTATTTTTGGGCACGGCTTTGCCCACGGCTTATTTTGGGCACCCCGAGGCACCTAGCAAAGTCTCGCCCCATTCCGAGTCCGGCGGACGAACTTCGCCCGCGCCCCCCACCAAGGCTATAGCCCACCCGTTTTTTGGCCATTTTTTCCGCTGGGGGGTTTTGGCACCACGACCTTCGGGCTCTTATTTTTGGACGCGGCTGTGCCCGCGACTTGCCGCGGGCACCCCCGAGGCCCCTCGCAAAGTCTCGCCCCATTCCGAGTCCGGCGGACGAACTTCGCCCGCGCCCCCCACCAATGCTATAGCCAACCCGTTTTTTGGCCATTTTTCCGCTGGGGGGTTTTGGCACCACGACCTTTGGGCGCTTATTTTTGGGCGCGGCTTTGCCCGCGGCTTATTTTTGGCACCCCGAGGCACCTCGCAAAGTCTCGCCCCATTCCGAGTCCGGCGGACGAACTTCGCCCGCGCCCCCCCACCAAGGCTATAGCCCACCCGTTTTTTGGCCATTTTTCCGCTGGGGGGTTTTGGCACCACGACCTTCGGGCGCTTATTTTTGCGCGCCGGCTTTGCCCGTGGCTTATTTTTGGTGCCCCGAGGCCCCTTGTAAAGTCTCGCCCCATTCCGTGTCCGGCGGACGAACTTCGCCCGCGCCCCCCACCAAGGCTATAGCCCACCCGTTTTTTGGCCATTTTTCCACTGGGGGGTTTTGGCACCACGACCTTTGGGCACTTATTTTTGGGCGCGGCTTTGCCCGCAGCTTATGTTTGGCACCCCGAGGCCCCTCGCAAAGTCTCGCCCCATTCCGAGTCCGGCGGACGAACTTCGCCCGCGCCCCCCACCAAGGCTATAGCCCACCCGTTTTTTGGCCATTTTTCCGCTGGGGGGTTTTGGCACCACGACCTTCGGGCACTTATTTTTGGTGCCCCGAGGCCCCTCGCAAAGTCTCGCCCCATTCCGAGTCCGGCGGACGAACTTCGCCCGCCGCCCCCCCACCAAGGCTATAGCCCACCCGTTTTTTTGGCCATTTTTCCGCTGGGGGGTTTTGGCACCACGACCTTCGGGCGCTTATTTTTGCGCGCGGCTTTGCCCACGGCTTATTTTTGGTGCCCCGAGGCCCCTTGCAAAGTCTCGCCCCATTCCGAGTCCGGCGGACGAAACTTCGCCCGCGCCCCCCACCAAGGCTATAGCCCACCCGTTTTTTGGCCATTTTTCCGCTGGGGGGTTTTGGCACCACGACCTTCGGGCTCTTATTTTTGGACGCGGCTGTGCCTGCGACTTGCCGCGGGCACCCCGAGGCCCCTCGCAAAGTCTCGCCCCATTCCGAGTCCGGCGGACGAACTTCGCCCGCGCCCCCCACCAAGGCTATGGCCCACCCGTTTTTTGGCCATTTTTCCGCTGGGGGGTTTTGGCACCACGACCTTCGGGCTCTTATTTTTGGACGCGCCTGTGCCCGCGACTTGCCGCGGGCACCCCGAGGCCCCTCGCAAAGTCTCGCCCCATTCCGAGTCCGGCGGACGAACTTCGCCCGCGCCCCCCACCAAGGCTATAGCCCACCCGTTTTTTGGCCATTTTTCCGCTGGGGGGTTTTGGCACCACGACCTTCGGGCGCTTATTTTTGGGCGCGGTTTTGCCCGCGGCTTATTTTTGGCACCCCGAGGCACCTCGCAAAGTCTCGCCCCATTCCGAGTCCGGCGGATGAACTTCGCCCGCGCCCCCCCACCAAGGCTATAGCCCACCCGTTTTTTGCCCATTTTTCCGCTGGGGGGTTTTGGCACCACGACCTTTGGGCGCTTATTTTTGGGCGCGGCTTTGCCCGCGGCTTATTTTTGGCACCCCGAGGCCCCTCGCAAAGGCTCGCCCCATTCCGAGTCCGGCGGACGAACTTCGCCCGCGCCCCCCACCAAGGCTATAGCCCACCCGTTTTTGGCCATTTTTCCGCTGGGGGGTTTTGGCACCACGACCTTCGGGCGCTTATTTTTGGCAGCGGCTTTGCCCGCGCCTTATTTTTGGTACCCCGAGGCACCTCGTAAAGTCTCGCCCCATTCCGAGTCCTGCGGACAAAACTTCGCCCGCGCCCCCCACCAAGGCTATAGCCCACCCGTTTTTTGGCCATTTTTCCGCTGGGGGGTTTTGGCACCACGACCTTCGGGCGCTTATTTTTGGACGCGGCTGTGCCCGCGACTTCCCGCGGGCACCCCGAGGCCCCTCGCAAAGTCTCGCCCCATTCCGAGTCCGGCGGACGAACTTCGCCCGCGCCCCCCACCAAGGCTATAGCCCACCCGTTTTTTGGCCATTTTTCCGCTGGGGGGTTTTGGCACCACGAACTTCGGGCGCTTATTTTTGGATGCGGCTGTGCCCGCGACTTCCCGCGGACACCCCGAGGCCCCTCGCAAAGTCTCGCCCCATTCCGAGTCCGGCGGACGAACTTCGCCCGCGCCCCCCCACCAAGGCTATAGCCCACCCGTTTTTTGGCCATTTTTCCGCTGGGGGGTTTTGGCACCACGACCTTCGGGAGCTTATTTTTGGACGCGGCTGTGCCCGCGACTTCCTGCGGGCACCCCGAGGCCCCTAGCAAAGTCTCGCCCCATTCCGAGTCCGGCGGACGAACTTCGCCCGCGCCCCCCACCAAGGCTATAGCCCACCCGTTTTTTGGCCATTTTTCCGCTGGGGGTTTTGGCACCACGACCTTCGGGCGCTTATTTTTGGACGCGGCATTGCCCGCGGCTTATTTTAGCGCCCCGAGGCCCGCGCAAAATCTCTCCCCATTTCGAGTCCGGCGGATGAACTTCGCCCGCGCCCCCCACCAAGGCTATAGCCCACCCGTTTTTTATCCATTTTTCCGCTGGGGGGTTTTGGCACCACGACCTTCGGGCGCTTATTTTTGGGCGCGGCTTTGCCCGCGGCTTATTTTTGGCACCCCGAGGCCCCCTCGCAAAGTCTCGCCCCATTCCGAGTCTGGCGGACGAACTTCGCCCGCGCCCCCCCACAAAGGCTATAGCCCACCCGTTTTTTGGCCATTTTTCCGCTGGGGGGTTTTGGCACCACGACCTTCGGGCGCTTATTTTTGGACGCGGCTGTGCCCGCGAATTCCCGCGGGCACCCCGAGGCCCCTCACAAAGTCTCGCCCCATTCCGAGTCCGGCGGACGAACTTCGCCCGCGCCACCCACCAAGGCTATAGCCCACCCGTTTTTTTGCCATTTTTCCGCTGGGGGGTTTTCGCACCACGACCTTCGGGCGCTTATTTTTGGGCGCGGCTGTGAACGCGACTTCCCGCGGGCACCCCGAGGCCCCTCGCAAAGTCTCGCCCCATTCCGAGTCCGGCGGACGAACTTCGCCCGCGCCCCCCACCAAGGCTATAGTCCACCCGTTTTTTGGCCATTTTTCCGCTGGGGGGTTTTGGCACCACGACCTTCGGCGCTTATTTTTGGGCGCAGCTTAGCCCGCGGCTTATTTTTGGTACCCCGAGGCCCCTCGCAAAGTCTCGCCCCATTCCGAGTCCGGCGGACGAACTTCGCCCGCGCCCCCCACCAAGGCTATAGCCCACCCGTTTTTTGACCATTTTTCCGCTGGGGGGTTTTGGCTCCACGACCTTCGGGTGCTTATTTTTGGACGCGGCTGTGCCCGCGACTTCCCGCGGGCACCGCGAGGCCCCTCGCAAAGTCTCGCCCCATTCCGAGTCCGGCAGACGAACTTCGGCCGCGCCCCCCACCAAGGCTATAGCCCACCCATTTTCTGGCCTTTTTTCCGCTGGGGGTTTTGGCACCACGACCTTCGGGCGCTTAATTTTTGGGCGCGGCCTTGCCCGCGGCTTATTTTTGGCACCTCGAGGCCCCTCGCAAAGTCTCGCCCCATTCCGAGTCCGGCGGACGAACTTCGCCCGCGCCCCCCACCAAGGCTATAGCCCACCCGTTTTTTGGCCATTTTTCCGCTGGGGGGTTTTTGTACCACGACCTTCGGGCGCTTATTTTTGGGCGCGGCGTTGCCCGCGTCTTATTTTTGGCGCCCCGAGGCCCCGCGCAAAGTCTCGCCCCATTCCGAGTCCGGCGGACGAACTTCGCCCGCGCCCCCCCACCAAGGCTATAGCCCACCCGTTTTTTGGCCATTTTTCCGCTGGGGGGGTTTTGGCACCACGACCTTCGGGCGCTTATTTTTGGGCGCGGCTTTGCCCGCGGCTTATGTTTGGCACCCCGAGGCCCCTCGCAAAGTCTCGCCCATTCCGAGTCCGGCGGACGAACTTCGCCCGCGCCCCCCACCAAGGCTATAGCCCACCCGTTTTTTGGCCATTTTTCCGCTGGGGGGTTTTGGCACCACGACCTTCGGGCGCTTATTTTTGGGCGCGGCTTTGCCCGCGGCTTATGTTTGGCACCCCGAGGCCCCTCGCAAAGTCTCGCCCCATTCCGAGTCCGGCGAACGAACTTCGCCCGCGCCCCCCACCAAGGCTATAGCCCACCCGTTTTTTGGCCGCTGGGGGGTTTTGGCACCACGACCTTTGGGCGCTTATTTTTGGACGCGGCTGTGCCCGCGACTTCCCGCGGGCACCCCGAGGCCCCTCGCAAAGTCTCACCCCATTCCAAGTCCGGCGTACGACTTCGCCCGCGCCCCCCACCAAGGCTATAGCCCACCCGTTTTTTGGCCATTTTTCCGCTGGGGGGTTTTGGCACCACGACCTTCGGGAGCTTATTTTTGGGCGCGGCCTTGCCCGCGGCTTATTTTTGGCACCCCGAGGCCCCTCGCAAAGTCTCGCCCCATTCCGAGTCCGGCGGACGAACTTCGCCCGCGACCCCACCAAGGCTATAGCCCACCCGTTTTTTGGCCATTTTTCCGCTGGGGGGTTTTGGCACCACGACCTTCGGGCGCTTATTTCAGTATGCGGCTGTGCCCGCGACTTTCCCGTGGGCACCCCGAGGCCCCTCGCAAAGTCTCGCCCCATTCCAAGTCCGGCGGACGAACTTCGCCCGCGCCTCCCACCAAGGCTATAGCCCACACCGTTTTTTGGCCATTTTTCCGCTGGGGGGTTTTGGCACCACGACCTTCGGGAGCTTATTTTTGGGCGCGGCCTTGCCCGCGGCTTATTTTTGGCACCCCGAGGCCCCTCGCAAAGTCTCGCCCCATTCCGAGTCCGGCGGACGAACTTCGCCCGCGACCCCACCAAGGCTATAGCCCACCCGTTTTTTGGCCATTTTTCCGCTGGGGGGTTTTGGCACCACGACCTTCGGGCACTTATTTTTGGGCGCGGCTCTGCCCGCGGCTTATTTTTGGCGCCCCGAGGCCCCGCGCAATGTCTCGCCCCATTCCGAGTCCGGCGGACGAACTTCGCCCGCGCCCCCCACCAAGGCTATAGCCCACCCGTTTTTTGGCCATTTTTCCGCTGGGGGGTTTTGGCACCACGACCTTCGGGCGCTTATTTTTGGGCGCGGCTTTGTCCGCGGCTTATTTTTGGTGCCCCAAGGCCCCTCGCAAAGCCTCGCCCCATTCCGAGTCCGGCGGACGAACTTCGCCCGCGCCCCCCACCAAGGCTATAGCCCACCCGTTTTTTATCCATTTTTCCGCTGGGGGGTTTTGGCACCACAACCTTCGGGCGCTTATTTTTGGGCGCGGCTCTGCCCGCGGCTTATTTTTGGTGCCCCGAGGCCCCGCGCAAAGTCTCGCCCCATTCCGAGTCCGGCGAACGAACTTCGCCCGCGCCCCCCACCAAGGCTATAGCCCACCCGTTTTTTGGCCATATTTCCGCTGGGGGGTTTTGGCACCACGACCTTCGGGCGCTTATTTTTGGGCGCGGCTTTGCCCGCGGCTTATTTTTGGTGCCCCAAGGCCCCTCGCAAAGCCTCGCCCCATTCCAAGTCCGGCGGACGAACTTCGCCCGCGCCCCCCACCAAGGCTATAGCCCACCCGTTTTTTGGCCATTTTTCCGCTGGGGGTTTTGGCACCACGACCTTCGGGCGCTTATTTCAGTATGCGGCTGTGCCCGCGACTTCCCGTGGGCACCCCGAGGCCCCTCGCAAAGTCTCGCCCCATTCCAAGTCCGGCGGACGAACTTCGCCCGCGCCTCCCACCAAGGCTATAGCCCACCCGTTTTTTGGCCATTTTTCCGCTGGGGGGTTTTGGCACCACGACCTTCGGGAGCTTATTTTTGGGCGCGGCCTTGCCCGCGGCTTATTTTTGGCACCCCGAGGCCCCTCGCAAAGTCTCGCCCCATTCCGAGTCCGGCGGACGAACTTCGCCCGCGCCCCCCACCAAGGCTATAGCCCACCCGTTTTTTGGCCATTTTTCCGCTGGGGGGTTTTGGCACCACGACCTTCGGGCGCTTATTTTTGGGCGCGGCTCTGCCCGCGGCTTATTTTTGGTGCCCCGAGGCCCCGCGCAAAGTCTCGCCCCATTCCGAGTCCGGCGAACGAACTTCGCCCCGCGCCCCCCACCAAGGCTATAGCCCACCCGTTTTTTGGCCATTTTTCCGCTGGGGGGTTTTGGCACCACGACCTTCGGGCGCTTATTTTTGGGCGCGGCTTTGCCCGCGGCTTATTTTTGTTGCCCCAAGGCCCCTCGCAAAGCCTCGCCCCATTCCGAGTCCGGCGGACGAACTTCGCCCGCGCCCCCCACCAAGGCTATAGCCCACCCGTTTTTTGGCCATTTTTCCGCTGGGGGGTTTTGATACCACGACCTTCGGGCGCTTATTTTTGGGCGCGGCTTTGCCCGCGGCTTATTTTTGGCACCCCGAGGCCCCTCGCAAAGTCTCGCCCCATTCCGAGTCCGGCGGACGAACTTCGCCCGCGCCCCCCACCAAGGCTATAGCCCACCCGTTTTTTGGCCATTTTTCCGCGGGGGGGTTTTGGAACCACGACCTTCGGGCGCTTATTTCAGGACGCGGCTGTGCCCGCGACTTCCCACGGGCACCCCGAGGCCCCTCGCAAAGTCTCGCCCCATTCCAAGTCCGGCGGACGAACTTCGCCCGCGCCCCCCACCAAGGCTATAGTCCACCCGTTTTTTGGCCATTTTTCCGCTGGGGGGTTTTGGCACCACGACCTTCGGGCGCTTATTTTTGGACGCGGCTGTGTCCGCGACCTCCCCCGGGTACCCCGAGTCCCCTCGCAAAGTCTCGCCCCATTCCGAGTCCGGCGGACGAACTTCGCCCGCGGCCCCCCACCAAGGCTATAGACCACCCGTTTTTTGGCCATTTTTCCGCTGGGGGGTTTTGGCACCACGACCTTCGGGCGCTTATTTTTGGGTGCGGCTGTGCCCGCGACTTCCCGCGGGCACCCCGAGGCCCCTCGCAAAGTCTTGCCCCATTCCGAGTCCGGCGGACGAACTTCGCCCGCGCCCCCCACCAAGGCTATAGCCCACCCATTTTTTGGCCATTTTTCCGCTGGGGGGTTTTGGCACCACGACCTTCGGGCGCTTATTTTTGGACGCGGCTGTGTCCGCGACCTCCCCCGGGTACCCCGAGGCCCCTCGCAAAGTCTCGCCCCATTCCGAGTCCGGCGGACGAACTTCGCCCGCGCCCCCCACCAAGGCTATAGACCACCCGTTTTTTGGCCATTTTTCCGCTGGGGGGTTTTGGCACCACGACCTTCGGGCGCTTATTTTTGGGTGCGGCTGTGCCGGCGACTTCCCGCGGGCACCCCGAGACCCCTCGCAAAGTCTTGCCCCATTCCGAGTCCGGCGGACGAACTTCGCCCGCGCCCCCCACCAAGGCTATAGCCCACCCATTTTTTGGCCATTTTTCCGCTGGGGGGTTTTGGCACCACGACCTTCGGGCGCTTATTTTGGGCACGGCTTTGCCCGCAGGCTTATTTTTGGTACCCCGAGGCCCCTCGCAAAGTCTCGCCCCATTCCGAGTCCGGCGGACGAACTTCGCCTGCGCCCCCCACCAAGGCTATAGCCCACCCGTTTTTTGGCCATTTTTCCGCTGGGGGGTTTTGGCACCACGACCTTCGCGCGCTTATTTTTGGGCGCGGCTTTGCCTGCGGCTAATTTTAGTACCCTGAGGCCCCTCGCAAAGTCTCGCCCCATTTCGAGTACGGCGGACGAACTTCGCCCGCGCCCCCCACCAAGGCTATAGCCCACCCGTTTTTTGGCCATTTTTCCGCTGGGGGGTTTTGGCACCACGACCTTCGGGCACTTATTTTTGGACGCGGCTGTGCCCGCGACTTCCCGCGGGCACCACGAGGCCCCTCGCAAAGTCTCGCCCCATTCCGAGTCCGGCGGACGAACTTCGCCCGCGCCCCCCACCAAGGCTATAGCCCACCCGTTTTTTGGCCATATTTCCGCTGGGGGTTGTGGCACCACGACCTTCGGGCGCTTATTTGTGGACGCGGCTGTGCCCGCAACTTCCCGTGGGCACCTCGAGGCCCCTCGCAAAGTCTCGCCCCATTCCGAGTCCGGCGGACGAACTTCGCCCGCGCCCCCCACCAAGGCTATAGCCCACCCGTTTTTTGGCCATTTTTCCGCTGGGGGGTTTTGGCACCACGACCTTCGGGTGCTTATTTTTGGGCGCGGCGTTGCCCGCGGTTTATTTTTGGCGCCCCGAGGCCCCGCGCAAAGTCTCGCCCCATTCCGAGTCCGGCGGACGAACTTCGCCCGCGCCCCCCACCAAGGCTATAGCCCACCCGTTTTTTGGCCATTTTTCCGCTGGGGGGTTTTGGCACCACGACCTTCGGGCGCTTATTTTTGGGCGCGGCTATGCCCGCGGCTTATTTTTGGTGCCCCCAGGCCCCTCGCAAAGTCTCGCCCCATTCCGAGTCCGGCGGACGAACTTCGCCCGCGCCCCCCACCAAGGCTATAGCCCACCCGTTTTTTGGCCATTTTTCCGCTGGGGGGTTTTGGCACCACGACCTTCGGGCGCTTATTTTTGGGCGCGGCTTTGCCCGCGGCTTATTTTTGGCCCCCCGAGGCCCCGCGCAAAGTCTCGCCCCATTCCGAGTCCGGCGGACGAACTTCGCCCGCGCCCCCCACTAACGCTATAGCCCACCCGTTTTTTGGCGATTTTTTCCGCTGGGGGGTTTTGGCGCCACGACCTTTGGGCGGGCTTTGCCCGCGGCTTATTTTTGGCACCCCGAGGCCCCTCGCAAAGTCTCGCCCCATTCCGAGTCCGGCGGACGAACTTCGCCCGCGCCCCCCACCAAGGCTATAGCCCACCCGTTTTTTGGCCATTTTTCCGCTGGGGGGTTTTGGCACCACGACCTTCGGGCGCTTATTTCTGGATGCGGCTGTGCCCGCGACTTCCCGCGGGCACCCCGAGGCCCCTCGCAAAGTCTCACCCCATTCCGAGTCCGGCGGACGAACTTCGCCCGCGCCCCCCACCAAGGCTATAGCCCACCCGTTTTTTGGCCATTTTTCCGCTGGGGGGTTTTGGCACCACGACCTTCGGGCGCTTATATCTGGACGCGGCTGTGCCCGCGACTTCCCTCGGGCACCCGAGGCCCCTCGCAAAGTCTCGCCCCATTCCCAGTCCGGCGGACGAACTTCGCCCGCGCCCCCCACCAAGGCTATAGCCCACCCATTTTTTGGCCATTTTACCGCTGGGGGGTTTTGGCACCACGACCTTCGGGCGCTTATTTTTGGGCACGGCTTTGCCCGCGGCTTATTTTTGGTACCCCGAGGCCCCTCGCAAAGTCTCGCCCCATTCCGAGTCCGGCGGACGAACTTCGCCTGCGCCCCCCACCAAGGCTATAGCCCACCCGTTTTTTGGCCATTTTTCCGCTGGGGGGTTTTGGCACCACGACCTTCGGGTGCTTATTTTTGGGCGCGGCTTTGCCCGCGGCTTATTTTTGGTGCCCCGAGGCCCCTCGCAAAGTCTCGCCCCATTCC
Organism: Citrus unshiu; assembly: GCA_033242345.1. Classification (NCBI taxonomy): domain Eukaryota; kingdom Viridiplantae; phylum Streptophyta; class Magnoliopsida; order Sapindales; family Rutaceae; genus Citrus; species Citrus unshiu. The sequence continues at coordinate 29,833 of BTHF01000078.1, forward strand.
GAGTCCGGCGGACGAACTTCGCCCGCGCCCCCCACCAAGGCTATAGCCCACCCGTTTTTTGGCCATTTTTCCGCTGGGGGGTTTTGGCACCACGACCTTCGGGCGCTTATATCTGGACGCGGCTGTGCCCGCGACTTCCCTCGGGCACCCGAGGCCCCTCGCAAAGTCTCGCCCCATTCCCAGTCCGGCGGACGAACTTCGCCCGCGCCCCCCACCAAGGCTATAGCCCACCCGTTTTTTGGCCATTTTTCCGCTGGGGGGTTTTGGCACCACGACCTTCGGGTGCTTATTTTTGGGCGCGGCTTTGCCCGTGGCTTATTTTTGGTGCCCCGAGGCCCCTCGCAAAGTCTCGCCCCATTCCGAGTCCGGCAGACGAACTTCGCCCCCGCCCCCCACCAAGGCTATAGCCCACCCATTTTTTGGCCATTTTACCGCTGGGGGGTTTTGGCACCACGACCTTCGGGCGCTTATTTTTGGGCACGGCTTTGCCCGCGGCTTATTTTTGGTACCCCGAGGCCCCTCGCAAAGTCTCGCCCCATTCCGAGTCCGGCAGACGAACTTCGCCCGCGCCCCCCACCAAGGCTATAGCCCACCTGTTTTTTGGCCATTTTTCCGCTGGGGGGTTTTGGCACCACGACCTTCGGGCGCTTATTTTTGGGCGCGGCTTTGCCCGCGGCTTATTTTTGGCGCCCCGAGGCCCCGCGCAAAGTCTCGCCCCGAGGCCCCCGCGCAAAGTCTCGCCCCATTCCGAGTCCGGCGGACGAACTTCGCCCGCGCCCCCCACCAAGGCTATAGCCCACCCGTTTTTTGGCCATTTTTCCGCTGAGGGGTTTTGGCACCACGACCTTTGGGCGCGGCTTTGCCCGCGGCTTATTTTTCGTGCCCCGAGGCCCCTTGCAAAGTCTCGTCCCATTCCGAGTCCGGCGGACGAACTTTGCCCGCGCCCCCCACCAAGGCTATAGCCCACCCGTTTTTTGGCCATTTTTCCGCTGGGGGGTTTTGGCACCACGACCTTTGGGCGCGGCTTTGCGCGCGGCTTATTTTTGGCACCCCGAGACCCCTCGCAAAGTCTCGCCCCATTTCGAGTCCGGCGGACGAACTTCGCCCGCGCCCCCCACCCAAGGCTATAGCCCACCCGTTTTTGGCCATTTTTCCGCTGGGGGGTTTTGGCACCACGACCTTCGGGCGCATATTTCTGGACGCGGCTGTGCCTGCGACTTCCCGCGGGCACCCCGAGGCCCCTCGAAAGTCTCGCCCCATTCCGAGTCCGGCGGACGAACTTCGCCCGCGCCCCCCACCAAGGCTATAGCCCACCCGTTTTTTGGCCATTTTTCTGCTGGGGGGTTTTGGCACCACGACCTTCAGGAGCTTAGTTTTGGGCGCGGCCTTGCCCGCGGCTTATTTTTGGCACCCCGAGGCCCCTCGCAAAGTCTCGCCCCATTCCGAGTCCGGCGGACGAACTTCTCGCCGCGCCCCCCACCAAGGCTATAGCCCACCCGTTTTTTGGCCATTTTTCCGCTCGGGGGTTTTGGCACCACGACCTTCGGGCGCTTATTTTTGGACGCGGCTGTGCCCGCGACTTCCCGCGGGCACCCCGAGGCCCCTCGCAAAGTCTCGCCCCATTCCGAGTCCGGCGGAACGAACTTTGCCCGCGCCCCCCCACAAGGCTATAGCCCACCCGTTTTTTGGCCATTTTTCCGCTGGGGGGTTTTGGCACCACGACCTTCGGGCTCTTATTTTTGGGCGCGGCTTTGCCCGCGGCTTATTTTTGGCGCCCCGAGGCCCCGCGCAAAGTCTCGCCCCATTCCAAGTCCGGCGGACGAACTTCGCCCGCGCCCCCCACCAAGGCTATAGCCCACCCGTTTTTTGGCCATTTTTCCGCTGGGGGTTTTGGCACCACGACCTTCGGGCGCTTATTTTTGGGCACGGCTTTGCCCGCGGCTTATTTTGGTGCCCCCAGGCCCCTCGCAAAGTCTCGCCCCATTCCGAGTCCGGCGGACGAACTTCGCCCGCGCCCCCCACCAAGGCTATAGCCCACCCGTTTTTTGGCCATTTTTCCGCTGGGGGGGTTTTGGCACCACGACCTTCGGGCGCCTATTTTTGGGTGCGGCTTTGCCCGCGGCTTATTTTTGGCCCCCCGAGGCCCCGCGCAAAGTCTCGCCCCATTCCGAGTCCGGCGGACGAACTTCGCCCGCGCCCCCCACTAACGCTATAGCCCACCCGTTTTTTGGCCATTTTTCCGCTGGGGGTTTTGGCACCACGACCTTTGGGCGGGCTTTGCCCGCGGCTTATTTTTGGCACCCCGAGGCCCCCTCGCAAAGTCTCGCCCCATTCCGAGTCCGGCGGACGAACTTCGCCCGCAGCCCCCCCACCAAGGCTATAGCCCACCCGTTTTTTGGCCATTTTTCCGCTGGGGGGTTTTGGCACCACGACCTTCGGGCGCTTATTTCTGGATGCGGCTGTGCCCGCGACTTCCCGCGGGCACCCCGAGGCCCCTCGCAAAGTCTCGCCCCATTCCGAGTCCGGCGGACGAACTTCGCCCGCGCCCCCCCACCAAGGCTATAGCCCACCCGTTTTTTGGCCATTTTTCCGCTGGGGGGTTTTGGCACCACGACCTTCGGGCGCTTATTTCTGGACGCGGCTGTGCCCGCGACTTCCCTCGGGCACCCGAGGCCCCTCGCAAAGTCTCACCCCATTCCCAGTCCGACGGACGAACTTTGCCCGCGCCACCACCACCAAGGCTATAGCCCACCCGTTTTTGGCCATTTTTCCGCTGGGGGGTTTTGGCACCACGACCTTCGGGCGCTTATTTTTGGGCGCGGCTGTGCCCGCAACTTCCCGCGGGCACCCCCGAGGCCCCTCGCAAAGTCTCGCCCCATTCCGAGTCCGGCGGACGAACTTCGCCCGCGCCCCCCACCAAGGCTATAGCCCACCCGTTTTTTGGCCATTTTTCTGCTGGGTGGTTTTGGCACCACGACCTTCGGGAGCTTATTTTTGGGCGCAGGCCTTGCCCGCGGCTTATTTTTGGCACCCCGAGGCCCCTCCCAAAGTCTCGCCCCATTCCGAGTCAGGCGGACGAACTTCGCCCGCGCCCCCCACCAAGGCTATAGCCCACCCGTTTTTTGGCCATTTTTCTGCTGGGGGGTTTTGGCACCACGACCTTCGGGAGCTTATTTTTGGGCGCGGCCTTGCCCGCGGCTTATTTTTTGGCACCCCCGAGGCCCCTCGCAAAGTCTCGCCCCATTCCGAGTCAGGCGGACGAACTTCGCCCGCGCCCCCCCACCAAGGCTATAGCCCAGCCGTTTTTTGGCCATTTTTCCGCTGGGGGGTTTTGGCACCACGACCTTTGGGCGCGGCTTTGCGCGCGGCTTATTTTTGGCACCACCGAGACCCCTCGCAAAGTCTCGCCCCATTTCGAGTCCGGCGGACGAACTTCGCCCGCGCCCCCCACCAAGGCTATAGCCCACCCGTTTTTTGGCCATTTTTCCGCTGGGGGGTTTTGGCACCACGACCTTCGGCGCGCTTATTTCTGGATGCGGCTGTGCCTGCGACTTCCCGCGGGCACCCCGAGGCCCCTCGGAAAGTCTCGCCCCATTCCGAGTCCGACGGACGAACTTCGCACCGCGCCCCCCACCAAGGCTATAGCCCACCCGTTTTTTGGCCATTTTTCTGCTGGGGGGGTTTTGCACCACGACCTTCAGGAGCTTAGTTTTGGGCGCGGCCTTGCCCGCGGCTTATTTTTGGCACCCCGAGGCCCCTCGCAAAGTCTCGCCCCATTCCGAGTCCGGCGGACGAACTTCGCCCCGCGCCCCCCACCAAGGCTATAGCCCACCCGTTTTTTGGCCATTTTTTCCGCTCGGGGGTTTTGGCACCACGACCTTCGGGCGCTTATTTCTGGACGCCGGCTGTGCCCGCGACTATCCCTCGGGCACCCGGGGCCCCTCGCAAAGTCTCGCCCCATTCCCAGTCCGACGGACGAACTTTGCCCGCGCCCACCACCAAGGCTATAGCCCACCCGTTTTTTGGCCATTTTTCCGCTGGGGGGTTTTGGCACCACGACCTTCGGGCGCTTATTTTTGGGCGCGGCTGTGCCCGCAACTTCCGCGGGCACCCCGAGGCCCCTCGCAAAGTCTCGCCCCATTCCGAGTCCGGCGGACGAACTTCGCCCCGCGCCCCCCACCAAGGCTATAGCCCACCCGTTTTTTGGCCATTTTTCCGCTGAGGGGTTTTGGCACCACGACCTTCAGGCGCGGCTTTGCCCGCGGCTTATTTTTGGTGCCCCGAGGCCCCTTGCAAAGTCTCGTCCCATTCCGAGTCCGGCGGACGAACTTCGCCCGCGCCCCCCACCAAGGCTATAGCCCACCCGTTTTTTGGCCATTTTTCCGCTGTGGGGTTTTGGCACCACGACCTTTGGGCGCGGCTTTGCGCGCGGCTTATTTTTGGCACCCGAGACCCCTCTTAAAGTCTCGCCCCATTTCGAGTCCGGCGGACGAACTTCGCCCGCCGCCCCCCCACCAAGGCTATAGCCCACCCGTTTTTTGGCCATTTTTCCGCTGGGGGGTTTTGGCACCACGACCTTCGGGTGCTTATTTCTGGACGCGGCTGTGCCCGCGACTTCCCGCGGGCACCCCGAGGCCCCTCGGAAAGTCTCGCCCCATTCCGAGTCCGGCGGACGAACTTCGCCCGCGCCCCCCACCAAGGCTATAGCCCACCCGTTTTTTGGCCATTTTTCTGCTGGGGGGTTTTGGGCACCACGACCTTCGGGAGCTTATTTTTGGGCGCGGCCTTGCCCGCGGCTTATTTTTGGCACCCCGAGGCCCCTCGCAAAGTCTCGCCCCCATTCCGAGTCAGGCGGACGAACTTCGCCCGCGCCCCCCCACCAAGGCTATAGCCCAGCCGTTTTTTGGCCATTTTTCCGCTGGGGGGTTTTGGCACCACGACCTTCGGGCGCTTATTTTTGGGCGCGGCTTTGCCCGCGGCTTATTTATGGTGCCCCAAGGCCCCTCGCAAAGTCTCGCCCCATTCCGAGTCCGGCGGACGAACTTCGCCCGCGCCCCCCACCAAGGCTATAGCCCACCCGTTTTTTGGCCATTTTTTCCGCTGGGGGGTTTTGGCACCACGACCTTTGGGCGGGCTTTGCCCGCGGCTTATTTTTGGCACCCGAGACCCCTCGCAAAGTCTCGCCCCATTTCGAGTCCGGCGGACGAACTTCGCCCGCGCCCCCCACCAAGGCTATAGCCCACCCGTTTTTTGGCCATTTTTCCGCTGGTGGGTTTTGGCACCACGACCTGCGGGCACTTATTTCTGGACGCGGCTGTGCCCGCGACTTCCCGCGGGCACCCCGAGGCCCCTCGGAAAGTCTCGCCCCATTCCGAGTCCGGCGGACGAACTTCGCCCGCGCCCCCCACCAAGGCTATAGCCCACCCGTTTTTTGGCCATTTTTCTGCTGGGGGTTTTGGCACCACGACCTTCGGGAGCTTATTTTTGGGCGCGGCCTTGCCCGCGGCTTATTTTTGGCACCCCGACGCCCCTCGCAAAGTCTCGCCCCAATTCCGAGTCAGGCGGACGAACTTCGCCCGCGCCCCCCACCAAGGCTATAGCCCAGCCGTTTTTTGGCCATTTTTCCGCTGGGGGGTTTTGGCACCACGACCTTCGGGCGCTTATTTTTTGTGCGCGGCTTTGCCCGCGGCTTATTTATGGTGCCCCAAGGCCCCTCGCAAAGTCTCGCCCCATTCCGAGTCCGGCGGACGAACTTCGCCCCGCGCCCCCCACCAAGGCTATAGCCCACACCGTTTTTTGGCCATTTTTCCGCTGGGGGGTTTCGGCACCACGACCTTTGGGCGGGCTTTGCCCGCGGCTTATTTTTGGCACCCCCGAGGCCCCTCGCAAAGTCCTCGCCCCATTCCGAGTCCCGGCGGACGAACTTCGCCCGAGCCCCCCACCAAGGCTATAGCCCACCCGTTTTTTGGCCATTTTTCCGCTGGGGGGTTTTGGCACCACGACCTTCGGGCGCTTATTTTTGGGCGCGGCTTTGCCCGCGGCTTATTTTTGACGCCCCGAGGCCCCGCGCAAAGTCTCGCCCCATTCCGAGTCCGGCGGACGAACTTCGCCCGCGCCCCCACCAAGGCTATAGCCCACCCGTTTTTTGGCCATTTTTCCGCTGGGGGGTTTTGGCACCACGACCTTCGGGCGCTTATTTTTGGGCGCGGGCTTTTGCCCGCGGCTTATTTTTGGTGCCCCAAGGCCCCTCGCAAAGTCTCGCCCCATTCCGAGTCCGGAGGACGAACTTCGCCCGCGCCCCCCACCAAGGCTATAGCCCACCCCGTTTTTTGGCCATTTTTCCGCTGAGGGGTTTTGGCACCACGACCTTCAGGCGCGGCTTTGCCGCGGCTTATTTTTGGTGCCCCCGAGGCCCCTTGCAAAGTCTCGTACCATTCCGAGTCCGGCGGACGAACTTCGCCCGCAGCCCCCCCACCAAGGCTATAGCCCACACCGTTTTTTGGCCATTTTTTCCGCTGGGGGGTTTTGGCACCACGACCTTTGGGCGCGGCCTTTGCGCGCGGCTTATTTTTGGCACCCCGAGACCCCTCGCAAAGTCTCGCCCCATTTCGAGTCCGGCGGACGAACTTCGCCCGTGCCCCCCACCAAGGCTATAGCCCACCCGTTTTTTGGCCATTTTTCCGCTGGGGGGTTTTGGCACCACGACCTTCGGGCGCTTATTTCTGGACACCGGCTGTGCCCGCGACTTCCCGCGAGCACCCCGAGGCCCCTCGGAAAGTATCGCCCCATTCCGAGTCCGGCGGACGAACTTCGCCCGCGCCCCCCACCAAGGCTATAGCCCACCCGTTTTTTGGCCATTTTTCTGCTGGGGGGTTTTGGCACCACGACCTTCGGGAGCTTATTTTTGGGCGCGGCCTAGCCCGCGGCTTATTTTTGGTACCCCGAGGCCCCTCGCAAAGTCTCGCCCCATTCCGAGTCAGGCGGACGAACTTCGCCCGCGCCCCCCACCAAGGCTATAGCCCAGCCGTTTTTTGGCCATTTTTCCGCTGGGGGGTTTTGGCACCACGACCTTCGGGCGCTTATTTTTGGGCGCGGCTTTGCCCGCGGCTTATTTTTGACGCCCCGAGGCCCCGCGCAAAGTCTCGCCCCATTCCGAGTCCGGCGGACGAACTTCGCCCGCGCCCCCCCACCAAGGCTATAGCCCCACCCGTTTTTTGGCCAATTTTTCCGCTGGGGGGTTTTGGCACCACGACCATCGGGCGCTTATTTTTGGGCGCGGCTTTGCCCGCGGCTTATTTTTGGTGCCCCAAGGCCCCTCGCAAAGTCTCGCCCCATTCCGAGTCCGGCGGACGAACTTCGCCCGCGCCCCCCACCAAGGCTATAGCCCACACCGTTTTTTGGCCATTTTTCCGCTGGGGGGTTTTGGCACCACGACCTTTGGGCGGGCTTTGCCCGCGGCTTATTTTTGGCACCCCGAGGCCCCTCGCAAAGTCTCGCCCCATTCCGAGTCCGGCGGACGAACTTCGCCGAGCCCCCCACCAAGGCTATAGCCCACCCGTTTTTTTGGCCATTTTTCCGCTGGGGGGTTTTGGCACCACGACCTTCGGGCGCTTATTTTTGGGCGCGGCTTTGCCCGCGGCTTAGTTTTGGCGCCCCGAGGCCCCGCGCAAAGTCTCGCCCCATTCCGAGTCCGGCGGACGAACTTCGCCCGCGCCCCCCCACCAACGCTATAGCCCACCCGTTTTTTGGCCATTTTTCCGCTGGGGGGTTTTGGCACCACGACCTTTGGGCGCGGCTTTGCCCGCGGCTTATTTTTGGCACCCCCGAGGCCCCTCGCAAAGTCTCGCCCCATTCCGAGTCCGGCGGACGAACTTCGCCCGTGCCCCCCACCAAGGCTATAGCCCACCCATTTTTTTGGCCATTTTTCCGCTGGGGGGTTTTGGCACCACGACCTTCGGGCGCTTATTTCTGGACGCGGCTGTGCCCGCGACTTCCCGCGGGCACCCCGAGGCCCCTCGCAAAGTCTCGCCCCATTCCAAGTCCGGCGGACGAACTTCACCCGCGCCCCCCACCAAGGCTATAGCCCACCCGTTTTTTGGCCATTTTTCCGCTGGCGGGGGTTTTGGCACCACGACCTTCGGGCGCTTATTTTTGGGCGCGGCTTTGCCCGCGGCTTAGTTTTGGCGCCCCGAGGCCCCGCGCAAAGTCTCGCCCCATTCCGAGTCCGGCGGACGAACTTCGCCCCGCGCCACCCCACCAACGCTATAGCCCACCCGTTTTTTGCCCATTTTTCCGCTGGGGGGTTTTGGCACCACGACCTTTGGGCGCGGCTTTGCCCGCGGCTTATTTTTGGCACCCCGAGGCCCCTCGCAAAGTCTCGCCCCATTCCGAGTCCGGCGGACGAACTTCGCCCGTGCCCCCCACCAAGGCTATAGCCCACCCATTTTTTGGCCATTTTTCCGCTGGGGGGTTTTGGCACCACGACCTTCGGGCGCTTATTTCTGGACGCGGCTGTGCCCGCGACTTCCCGCGGGCACCCCGAGGCCCCTCGCAAAGTCTCGCCCCATTCCAAGTCCGGCGGACGAACTTCACCCGCGCCCCCCACCAAGGCTATAGCCCACCCCGTTTTTTGGCCATTTTTCCGCTGGGGGGTTTTGGCACCACGACCTTCGGGCGCTTATTTTTTGAGCGCGGCTTTGCCCGCGGCTTATTTTTGGTGCCCCGAGGCCCCTCGCAAAGTCTCGCCCCATTCCGAGTCCGGCGGACGAAACTTCGCCCGCGCCCCCCACCAAGGCTATAGCCCGCCCCTTTTTTTGGCCATATTTCCGCTGGGGGTTTTGGCACCACGACCTTCGGGCGCTTATTTTTTGGCGCGGCTTTGTCCGCGGCTTATTTTTGGCGCCCTGAGGCCCCGCACAAAGTCTCGCTCCATTCCGAGTCCGGCGGACGAACTTCGCCACGCGCCCCCCAGCAAGGCTATAGCCCACCCGTTTTTGGCCAATTTTCCGCTGGGGGGTTTGGCACCACGACTTTCGGGCGCTTATTTCTGGACGCGGCTGTGCCCGCGACTTCCTGCGGGCACCCCGAGGCCCCTCGCAAAGTCTCGCCCCATTCCAAGTCCGGCGGACGAACTTCGCCCGCGCCCCCCACCAAGGCTATAGCCCACCCGTTTTTTGGCCATTTTTCCGCTGGGGGGTTTTGGCCCCACGACCTTCGGGCGCTTATTTTTGGGTGCGGCTTTGCCCGCGACTTCCCGCGGGCACCCCGAGGCCACTCGCAAAGTCTCGCCCCATTCCGAGTCCGGCGGACGAACTTCGCCCGCAGCCCCCCACCAAGGCTATAGCCCACCCGTTTTTTGGCCATTTTTCCGCTGGGGGGTTTTGGCACCACGACCTTCGGGCGCTTATTTTTGGGCGCGGCCTTGCCCGCGGCTTATTTTTGGTTCCCCGAGGCCCCTCGCAAAGTCTCGCCCCATTCCGAATCCGGCGGACGAACTTCGCCCGCGCCCCCCACCAAGGCTACAGCCCACCCGTTTTTTGGCCATTTTTCCGCTGGGGGGTTTTGGCACCACGACCTTCGGGCGCTTATTTTTGGGCGCTGGCTTTGCCCGCGGCTTATTTTTGGCGCTCCGAGGCCCCGCGCAAAGTCTCGCCCCATTCCGAGTCCGGCGGACGAACTTCGCCCGCGCCCCCCACCAAGGCTATAGCGCACCTCCGTTTTTTGGCCATTTTTTCCGCTGGGGGGGTTTTGGCACCACGACCTTCGGGCGCTTATTTCTGGACGCGGCTGTGCCCGCGACTTACCGCGGGCAACCCGAGGCCCCTCGCAAAGTCTCGCCCCATTCCGAGTCCGGCGGACGAACTTCGCCTGCGGCCCCCACCAAGGCTATAGCCCACCCATTTTTTGGCCATTTTTCCGCTGGGGGGTTTTGGCACCACGACCTTCGGGCGCTTATTTCTGCACGCGGCTGTGCCCGCGACTTCCCGCGGGCACCCCGAGGCCCCTCGCAAAGTCTCGCCCCATTCCAAGTCCGGCGGACGAACTTCGCCCGCGCCCCCCACCAAGGCTATAGCCCACCCGTTTTTTGGCCATTTTTCCGCTGGGGGGTTTTGGCACCACGACCTTTGGGCGCTTATTTTTGGGCGCGGCTTTGCCCGCGGCTTATTTTTGGCACCCCGAGGCCCCTCGCAAAGCCTCGCCCCATTCCGAGTCCGGCTGACGAACTTCGCCCGCGCCCCCCACCAAGGCTATAGCCCACCCGTTTTTGGCCATTTTTCCGCTGGGGGGGTTTGGCACCACGACCTTACGGGCGCTTATTTTTGGACGCGGCTGTGCCCGCGACTTCCCGCGGGCACCCCGAGGCCCCTCGCAAAGTCTCGCCCCATTCCGAGTCCGGCGGACGAACTTCGCCCGTGCCCCCCCACCAAGGCTATAGCCCACACGTTTTTTGGCCATTTTTCCGCTGGGGGGTTTTGGCACCACGACCTTCGGGCGCTTATTTTTGGGCGCGGCTTTGCCCGCGGCTAATTTTTGGTGTCCCAAGTTCCCTCGCAAAGTCTCGTCCCATTCCGAGTCCGGCGGACGAACTTCGCCCGCGCCCCCCACCAAGGCTATAGCCCACCCCGTTTTTTGGCCATTTTTCCGCTGGGGTGTTTTGGCACCACGACCTTTGGGCGCTTATTTTTGGGCGCAGGCTTTGCCCACGGCTTATTTTTGGCACCCCGAGGCCCCTCGCAAAGTCTCGCCCCATTCCGAGTCCGGCGGACTAACTTCGCCCGCGCCCCCCACCAAGGCTATAGCCCACCCGTTTTTTGGCCATTTTTCCGCTGGGGGGTTTTGGCACCACGACCTTCGGGCACTTATTTCTGGACGCGGCTGTGCCCGCGACTTCCCGCGGGCAACCCGAGGCCCCTCGCAAAGTCTCGCCCCATTCCGAGTCCGGCGGACGAACTTCGCCCGCGTCCCCCACCAAGGCTATAGCCCACCCGTTTTTTGGCCATTTTTCCGCTGGGGGGTTTTGGCACCACGACCTTCGGGCGCTTATTTTCTGGACGCGGCTGTGCCCGCGACTTCCCGCGGGCAGCCCGAGGCCCCTCGCAAAGTCTCGCCCCATTCCAAGTCCGGCGGACGAACTTCGCCCGCGCCCCCCCACCAAGGCTATAGCCCACCCGTTTTTGGCCATTTTTCCGCTGGGGGGTTTTGGCACCACGACCTTTGGGCGCGGCTTTGCCCGCGGCTTATTTTCGGCACCCCGAGGCCCCACGGCCCCACGCAAGGCCTCGCCCCATTCCGAGTCCGGCTGACGAACTTCGCCCGCGCCCCCCCACCAAGGCTATAGCCCACCCGTTTTTTGGCCATTTTTCCGCTGGGGGGTTTTGGCACCACGACCTTCGGGAGCTTATTTTTGGACGCGGCTGTGCCCGTGACTTCCCGCGGGCACCCCGAGGCCCCTCGCAAAGTCTCGCCCCATTCCGAGTCCGGCGGACGAACTTCGCCCGCGCCCCCCACCAAGGCTATAGCCCACCCGTTTTTTGGCCATTTTTCCGCTGGGGGGTTTTGGCACCACGACCTTCGGGCGCTTATTTTTGGACGCGGCTGTGCCCGTGACTTCCCGCGGGCACCCCGAGGCCCCTCGCAAAGTCTCGCCCCATTCTGAGTCCGGCGGACGAACTTCGCCCGCGCCCCCCACCAAGGCTATAGGCCACCCGTTTTTTGGCCATTTTTCCGCTGGGGGGTTTTGGCACCACGACCTTTGGGCGCTTATTTTTGGGCGCGGCTTTGCCCGCGGCTTATTTTTGGCACCCCGAGGCCCCTCGCAAGGCCTCGCCCCATTCCGAGTCCGGCTGACGAACTTCGCCCGCGCCCCCCACCAAGGCTATAGCCCACCCGTTTTTTGGCCATTTTTCCGCTGGGGGGTTTTGGCACCACGACCTTCGGGAGCTTATTTTTGGACGCGGCTGTGCCCGGGACTTCCCGCGGGCACCCTGAGGCCCCTCGCAAAGTCTAGCCCCATTCCGAGTCCGGCGGACGAACTTCGTCCGCGCCCCCCCACCAAGGCTATAGCCCACCCGTTTTTTGGCCATTTTTCCGCTGGGGGGTTTTGGCACCACGACCTTCGGGCGCTTATTTTTGGACGCGGCTGTGCCCGCGACTTCCCGCGGGCACCCCGAGGCCCCTCGCAAAGTCTCGCCCAATTCCAAGTCCGGCGGACGAACTTTGCCCGCGCCCCCCACCAAGGCTATAGCCCACCCGTTTTTTGGCCATTTTTCCGCTGGGGGGTTTTTGGCACCACGACCTTCGGGCGCTTATTTTTGGGCGCGGCTTTGCCCACGGCTTATTTTTGGTGCCCTGAGGCCCCTCGCAAAGTCTCGCCCCATTCCGAGTCCGGCGGACGAACTTCGCCCCCGCCCCCCACCAAGGCTATAGCCCACCCGTTTTTTGGCCATTTTTCCGCTGGGGGGTTTTGGCACCACGACCTTCGGGCGCTTATTTTTGGGCGCGGCTTTGCCCGCAGCTTATATTGGCGCCCCGAGGCCCCGCGCAAAGTCTCGTACCATTCCGAGTCCGGCGGACGAACTTCGCCCGCGCCCCCCACCAAGTCTATAGCCCACCCGTTTTTTGGCCATTTTTCCGCTGGGGGGTTTTGGCACCACGACCTTCGGGCGCTTATTTTTGGGCGCGGCTTTTCCCGCGGCTTATTTTTGGTGCGCCGAGGCCCCTCGCAAAGTCTCATCCCATTCCGAGTCCGGCGGACGAACTTCGCCCGCGCCCCCCACCAAGGCTATAGCCCACCCGTTTTTTGGCCATTTTTCCGCTGGGGGGTTTTGGCACCACGACCTTCGGCGCTTATTTCTGGACGCGGCTGTGCCCGCGACTTCCCGCGGGCACCCCGAGGCCCCTCGCAAAGTCTCGCCCCATTCCGAGTCCGGCGGACGAACTTCGCCCGCGCCCCCCACCAAGGCTATAGCCCACCCGTTTTTTGGCCATTTTTCCGCTGGGGGGTTTTTGCACCACGACCTTCGGGCGCTTATTTTTGGGCGCGGCAGTGCCCGTGACTTCCCGCAGGCACCCCGAGGCCCCTCGCAAAGTCTCGCCCCATTCCGAGTCCGGCGGACGAACTTCGCCCGCGCCCCCCACCAAGGCTATAGCCCACCCGTTTTTTGGCAATTTTTCCGCTGGGGGGTTTTGGCACCACGACCTTCGGGCTCTTATTTTTGGGCGCGGCTTTGCCCGCGGCTTATTTTTGGCGCCCCGAGGCCCCGCGCAAAGTCTCGCCCCATTCCGAGTCCGGCGGACGAACTTCGCCCGCGCCCCCCACCAAGGCTATAGCCCACCCGTTTTTTGGCCATTTTTCCGCTGGGGGGTTTTGGCACCACGACCTTCGGGCGCTTATTTTTGGGCGCGGCTTTGACCGCGGCTTATTTTTGGTGCCCCGAGGCCCTTCGCAAAGTCTCGCCCCATTCCGAGTCCGGCGGACGAACTTCGCCCGCGCCCCCCACCAAGGCTATAGCCCACCCGTTTTTTTGGCCATTTTTCCGCTGGGGGGTTTTGGCACCACGACCTTCGGGCGCTAATTTTTGGGCGCGGTTTTGCCCGCGGCTTATTTTTGGCGCCCCGAGGCCCCGCGCAAAGTCTCGCCCCATTCCGAGTCCGGCGGACGAACTTCGCCCGCGCCCCCCACCAAGGCTATAGCCCACCCGTTTTTTGGCCATTTTTCCGCTGGGGGGTTTTGGCACCACGACCTTCGGGCGCTTATTTTTGGCGCCCCGAGGCCCCGCGCAAAGTCTCACCCCATTCCGAGTCCGGCGGACGAACTTCGCCCGCGCCTCCCACCAAGGCTATAGCCCACCCGTTTTTTGGCCATTTTTCCGCTGGGGGGTTTTGGCACCACGACCTTCGGGCGCTTATTTTTGGGCGCGGCTTTGCCCACGGCTTATTTTTGGTGCCCCGAGGCCCCTCGCAAAGTCTCGCCCCATTTCGAGTCCGGCGGACGAACTTCGCCCGCGCCCCCCACCAAGGCTATAGCCCACCCGTTTTTTGGCCATTTTTCTGCTGGGAGGTTTTGGCACCACGACCTTCGGGCGCTTATTTTTGGGCGCGGCTTTGCCCGCGGCTTATTTTTGGCACCCTGAGGCCCCTCGCAAAGTCTCGCCCCATTCCGAGTCCGGCGAACGAACTTCGCCCGCGCCCCCCACCAAGGCTATAGCCCACCCGTTTTTTGGCCATTTTTCCGCTGGGGGGTTTTGGCACCACGACCTTCGGGCGCTTATTTTTGGGCGCGGCTTTGCCCACGGCTTATTTTTGGTGCCCCGAGGCCCCTCGCAAAGTCTCGCCCCATTTCGAGTCCGGCGGACGAACTTCGCCCGCGCCCCCCACCAAGGCTATAGCCCACCCGTTTTTTGGCCATTTTTCTGCTGGGAGGTTTTGGCACCCCGACCTTCGGGCGCTTATTTTTGGGCGCGGCTTTGCCCGCGGCTTATTTTTGGCACCCCGAGGCCCCTCGCAAAGTCTCGCCCCATTCCGAGTCCGGCGGACGAACTTCGCCCGCGCCCCCCACCAAGGCTATAGCCCACCCGTTTTTTGGCCATTTTTCCGCTGGGGGGTTTTGGCACCACGACCTTCGAGCGCTTATTTCTGGACGCAGCTGTGCCCGCGACTTCCCGCGGGCACCCCGAGGCCCCTCGCTAGGTCTCGCCCCATTCCGAGTCCGGCGGACGAACTTCGCTCGCGCCCCCAACCAAGGCTATAGCCCACCCGTTTTATGGCCATTTTTCCGCTGGGGGGTTTTGGCACCACGACCTTCGGGCGCTTATTTCTGGACGCGGCTGTGCCCGCGACTTCCCGCGGGCACCCCGAGGCCCCTCGCAAAGTCTCGCCCCATTCCGAGTCCGGCGGACGAACTTCGCCCGCGCCCCCCACCAAGGCTATAGCCCACCCGTTTTTTGGCCATTTTTCCGCTGGGGGGTTTTGGCACCACGACCTTCGGGCGCTTATTTTTGGGCGCGGTTTTGCCCGCGGCTTATTTTTGGCGCCCCGAGGCCCCGCGCAAAGTCTCGCCCCATTCCGAGTCCGGCGGACGAACTTCGCCCCGCGCCCCCCACCAAGGCTATAGCCCACCCGTTTTTTGGCTATTTTTCCGCTGGGGGGTTTTGGCACCACGACCTTCGGGCGCTTATTTTTGGACGCGGCTGTGCCCGCGACTTCCGCGGGCACCTCGAGGCCCCTCGCAAAGTCTCGCCCCATTCCGAGTCCGGCGGACGAACTTCGCCCGCGCCCCCCACCAAGGATATAGCCCACCCGTTTTTTGGCCATTTTTCCGCTGGGGGGTTTTTGCACCACGACCTTCGGGCGCTTATTTTTGGACGCGGCTGTGCCCGCGACTTCCCGCGGGCACCCCGAGGCCCCTCGCAAAGTCTCGCCCCATTCCGAGTCCGGCGGATGAACTTCGCCCGCGCCCCCCACCAAGGCTATAGCCCACCCGTTTTTTGGCCATTTTTCCGCTGGGGGGTTTTGGCACCAAGACCTTCGGGCGCTTATTTTTGGGCTCGGCTTTGCCCGCGGCTTATTTTTGGCACCCCGAGGCCCCTCGCAAACTCTCGCCCCATTCCGAGTCCGGCGGACGAACTTCGCCCGCGCCCCCCACCAAGGCTATTGCCCACCCGTTTTTTTGGCCATTTTTCCGCTGGGGGGTTTTGGCACCACGACCTTCGGGGGCTTATTTTTGGACGCAGCTGTGCCCGCGACTTCCCGCGGGCACCCCGAGGCCCCTCGCAAAGTCTCGCCCCATTCCGAGTCCGGCGGACGAACTTCGCCCGCGCTCCCCACCAAGGCTATGAGCCCACCCGTTTTTTGGCCATTTTTCCGCTGGGGGGTTTTGGCACCACGACCTTCGCGCGCTTATTTTTTGGGCGCGGCTTTGCCCGCGGCTTATTTTTGGTGCCCCGAGGCCCCGCGCAAAGTCTCGCCCCATTCCGAGTCCGGCGGACGAACTTCGCCCGCGCCCCCCACCAAGGCTATAGCCCACCCGTTTTTTGGCCATTTTTCCGCTGGGGGGTTTTGGCACCACGACCTTCGGGCACTTATTTTTGGGCGTGGCTTTTCCCGCGGCTTATTTTTGCCACCTCGAGGCCCCTCGCAAAGTCTCGCCCCATTCCGAGTCCGGCGGACGAACTTCGCCCGCGCCCCCCACCAGGGCTATAGCCCACCGTTTTTTTGGCTATTTTTCCGCTGGGGGGTTTTGGCACCACGACCTTCGGGTGCTTATTTCTGGACGCGGCTGTGCCCGCGACTTCCCGCGGGCACCCCGAGGCCCCTCGCAAAGTCTCGCCCCATTCCGAGTCCGGCGGACGAACTTCGCCCGCGCCCCCCACCAAGGGCTATAGCCCACCCGTTTTTTGGCCATTTTTCCGCTGGGGGGTTTTGGCACCAAGACCTTCGGGCGCTTATTTTGGGCGCGGCTTTGCCCGCGGCTTATTTTTGGCACCCCGAGGCCCCTCGCAAAGTCTCGCCCCATTCCGAGTCCGGCGGACGAACTTCGCCCGTGCTCCCCACCAAGGCTATAGCCCACCCGTTTTTTGGCCATTTTTCCGCTGGGGGGTTTTGGCACCACGACCTTCGGGCGCTTATTTTTGGGCGCGGCTTTGCCCGCGGCTTATTTTTGGTGCCCCGAGGCCCCGCGCAAAGTCTCGCCCCATTCCGAGTCCGGCGGACGAACTTCGCCCGCGCCCCCCACGAAGGCTATAGCCCACCCGTTTTTGGCCATTTTTCCGCTGGGGGGTTTTGGCACCACGACCTTCGGGCGCTTATTTTTGGGCGGGACTTTGCCCGCGGCTTATTTTTGGCGCCCCGAGGCCCCGCGCAAAGTCTCGCCCCATTCCGAGTCCGGCGGACGAACTTCGCCCGCGCCCCCCACCAAGGCTATAGCCCACCCGTTTTTTGGCCATTTTTCCGCTGGGGGGTTTTGGCACCAAGACCTTCGGGCGCTTATTTTTGGGCGCGGCTTTGCCCGCGGCTTATTTTTGGCACCCCGAGGCCCCTCGCAAAGTCTCGCCCCATTCCGAGTCCGGCGGACGAACTTCGCCCGTGCTCCCCACCAAGGCTATAGCCCACCCGTTTTTTGGCCATTTTTCCGCTGGGGGGTTTTGGCACCACGACCTTCGGGCACGACCTTCGGGCGCTTATTTTTGGGGCGCGGCTTTGCCCGCGGCTTATTTTTGGTGCCCCGAGGCCCCGCGCAAAGTCTCGCCCCATTCCGAGTCCGGCGGACGAACTTCGCCCGCGCCCCCCACGAAGGCTATAGCCCACCCGTTTTTTGGCCATTTTTCCGCTGGGGGGTTTTGGCACCACGACCTTCGGGCGCTTATTTTTGGGCGGGACTTTGCCCGCGGCTTATTTTTTGGCGCCCCGAGGCCCCGCGCAAAGTCTCGCCCCATTCCGAGTCCGGCGGACGAACTTCGCCCGCGCCCCCCACCAAGGCTATAGCCCACCCGTTTTTTGGCTATTTTCCGCTGGGGGGTTTTTGGCACCACGACCTTCGGGTGCTTATTTCTGGACGCGGCTGTGCCCGCGACTTCCCGCGGGCACCTCGAGGCCCCTCGCAAAGTCTCGCCCCATTCCGAGTCCGGCGGACGAACTTCGCCCACGCCCCCCACCAAGGCTATAGCCCACCCGTTTTTTTGGCCATTTTTCCGCTGGGGGGTTTTGGCACCACGACCTTCGGGCGCTTATTTTTGGACGCGGCTGTGCCCGCGACTTCCCGCGGGCACCCCGAGGCCCCTCGCAAAGTCTCGCCCCATTCCGAGTCCGGCGGACGAACTTCGCCCGCGCCCCCCACCAAGGCTATAGCCCACCCGTTTTTTGGCCATTTTTCCGCTGGGGGTTTTGGCACCACGACCTTCGGGCGCTTATTTTTGGGCGCGGCTTATTTTTGGCGCCCCGAGGCCCGCGCAAAGTCTTGCCCATTCCGAGTCCGGCGGATGAACTTCGCCCGCGCCCCCACCAAGGCTATAGCCCACCCGTTTTTTGGCCATTTTTCCGCTGGGGGTTTTGGCACCACGACCTTCGGGCGCTTATTTTTGGGCGCGGCTTTGCCCGCGGCTTATTTTTGGCGCCCCGAGGCCCCGCGCAAAGTCTCGCCCCATTCCGAGTCCGGCGGACGAACTTCGCCCGCGCCCCCCACCAAGGCTATAGCCCACCCGTTTTTTGGCCATTTTTCCGCTGGGGGGTTTTGGCACCACGACCTTCGGGCGCTTATTTTTGGGTGCGGCTTTGACCGCGGCTTATTTTTGGTGCCCCGAGGCCCCTCGCAAAGTCTCCTCCCATTCCGAGTCCGGCGGACGAACTTCGCCCGCGCCCCCCATCGAGGCTATAGCCCACCCGTTTTTTGGCCATTTTTCGGCTGCGGGGTTTGGCACCACGACCTTTGGGCGCTTATTTTTGGGCGCGGCTTTGCCCGTGGCTTATTTTTGGCACCCCGAGGCCCCTCGCAACGTCTCGCCCCATTCCGAGTCCGGCGGACGAACTTCGCCCGCGCCCCCCACCAAGGCTATAGCCCACCCGTTTTTTGGCTATTTTTCCGCTGGGGGGTTTTGGCACCACGACCTTCGGGTGCTTATTTCTGGACGCGGCTGTGCCCGCGACTTCCCGCGGGCACCTCGAGGCCCCTCGCAAAGTCTCGCCCCATTCCGAGTCCGGCGGACGAACTTCGCCCGCGCCCCCAACCAAGGCTATAGCCCACCCGTTTTTTGGCCATTTTTCCGCTGGGGGGTTTTGGCACCACGACCTTCGGGCGCTTATTTTGGACGCGGCTGTGCCCGCGACTTCCCGCGGGCACCCGAGGCCCCTCGCAAAGTCTCGCCCCATTCCGAGTCCGGCGGACGAACTTCGCCCGCGCCCCCCACCAAGGCTATAGCCCACCCGTTTTTTTGGCCATTTTTCCGCTGGGGGGTTTTGGCACCACGACCTTCGGGCGCTTATTTTTGGGCGCGGCTTATTTTTGGCGCCCCGAGGCCCGCGCAAAGTCTCGCCCCATTCCGAGTCGGCGGATGAACTTCGCCCGCGCCCCCCACCAAGGCTATAGCCCACCCGTTTTTTGGCCATTTTTCCGCTGGGGGGTTTTGGCACCACGACCTTCGGGCGCTTATTTTTGGGCGCGGCTTTGCCCGCGGCTTATTTTTGGCGCCCCGAGGCCCCGCGCAAAGTCTCGCCCCATTCCGAGTCCGGCGGACGAACTTCGCCCGCGCCCCCCCACCAAGGCTATAGCCCACCCGTTTTTTGGCCATTTTTCCGCTGGGGGGTTTTGGCACCACGACCTTCGGGCGCTTATTTTTGGGTGCGGCTTTGACCGCGGCTTATTTTTGGTGCCCCGAGGCCCCTCGCAAAGTCTCCTCCCATTCCGAGTCCGGCGGACGAACTTCGCCCGCGCCCCCCATCGAGGCTATAGCCCACCCGTTTTTTGGCCATTTTTTCGGCTGCGGGGTTTTGGCACCACGACCTTTGGGCGCTTATTTTGGGCGCGGCTTTGCCCGCGGCTTATTTTTGGCACCCCGAGGCCCCTCGCAACGTCTCGCCCCATTCCGAGTCCGGCGGACGAACTTCGCCCGTGCCCCCCACCAAGGCTATAGCCCACCCGTTTTTTGGCCATTTTTCCGCTGGGGGGTTTTGGCACCACGACCTTCGGGCGCTTATTTCTGCACGCGGCTGTGCCCGCGACTTCCCGCGGGCACCCCGAGGCCCCTCGCAAAGTCTCGCCCCATTCCGAGTCCGGCGGACGAACTTCGCCCGCGCCGCCCACCAAGGCTATAGCCCACCCGTTTTTTGGCCATTTTTCCGCTGGGGGGTTTTGGCACCACGACCTTCGGGCGCTTATTTTTGGGCGCGGCTGTGTCCGCGACTTCCCGCGGGCACCCCGAGGCACCTCGCAAAGTCTCGCCCCATTCCGAGTCCGGCGGACGAACTTCGCCCGCGCCCCCCACCAAGGCTATAGCCCACCCGTTGTTTGGCCATTTTTCCGCTGGGGGGTTTTGGCACCACGACCTTCGGGCGCTTATTTTTGGGCGCGGCTTTGACCGCGGCTTATTTTTGGTGCCCCGAGGCCCGTCGCAAGTCTCGTCCCATTCCGAGTCCGGCGGACGAACTTCGCCCGCGCCCCCCATCAAGGCTATAGCCCACCCGTTTTTTGGCCATTTCCGCTGGGGGGTTTTGGCACCACGACCTTTGGGCGCATATTTTTGGACGCGGCTTTGCCCGGAGCTTATTTTTGGCACCCCGAGGCCCCTCGCAAAGTCTTACCCATTCCGAGCCCGGCGGACGAACTTCGCCCGCGCCCCCCACCAGGCTATAGCCCACCCGTTTTTTGGCCATTTTTCCGCTGGGGGTTTTGGCACCACGAACTTCGGGCGCTTATTTCTGGACGCGGCTGTGCCCGCGACTTCCCGCGGGCACCCCGAGGCCCCTCGCAAAGTCTCGCCCCATTCCGACTCCGGCGGACGAACTTCGCCCGCGCCCCCCACCAAGGCTATAGCCCACCCGTTTTTGGCCATTTTTCCGCTGGGGGGTTTTGGCACCACGACCTTCGGGCGATTATTTCTGGACGCGGCTGTGCCCGCGACTTCCCGCGGGCACCCCGAGGCCCCTCGCAAAGTCTCGCCCCATTCCGAGTCCGGCGGACAAACTTCGCCCGCGGCCCCCACCAAGGCTATAGCCCACCCGTTTTTTGGCCATTTTTCCGCTGGGGGGTTTTGGCACCACGACCTTCGGGCGCTTATTTTTGGGCGCGGCTTTGCCCGCGGCTTATTTTTGGCACCCTGAGGCCCCTCGCAAAGTGTCGCCCCATTCCAAGTCCGGCAGAGGAACTTCGCCCGCGCCCCCCACCAAGGCTATAGCCCACCCGTTTTTTTGGCCATTTTTTCCGCTGGGGGGTTTTGGCACCACGACCTTCGGGCCCTTATTTTTGGACACGGCTGTGCCCGCGACTTCCCACGGGCAGCCCGAGGCCCCTCGCAAGTCTCGCCCCATTCGGAGTCCGGCGGACGAACTTCGCCCGCGCCCCCACCAAGGCTATAGCCCACCCGTTTTTTGGCCATTTTTCCGCTGGGGGGTTTTGGCACCACGACCTTCGGGCGATTATTTTTGGGCGCGGCCTTGCCCGCGGCTTATTTTTGGCACCCCGAGGCCCCTCACAAAGTCTCGACCCATTCCGAGTCCGGCGGACGAACTTCGCCCGCGCCCCCCACCAAGGCTATAGCCCACCCGTTTTTTGGCCATTTTTCCGCTGGGGGGTTTTGGCACCACGACCTTCGGGCGATTATTTCTGGACGCGGCTGTGCCCGCGACTTCCCGCGGGCACCCCGAGGCCCCTCGCAAAGTCTCGCCCCATTCCAAGTCCGGCGGACGAACTTCGCCCGCGCCCCCCACCAAGGCTATAGCCCACCCGTTTTTTGGCCATTTTTCCGCTGGGGGTTTTGGCACCACGACCTTCGGGCGCTTATTTTGGGCGCGGCCTTTTCCGTGGCCTATTTTTGGCACCCCGAGGCCCCTCGCAAAGTCTCGCCACATTCCGAGTCCGGCTGACAAACTTCGCCGCGCCCCCCACCAAGGCTATAGCCCATCCGTTTTTTGGCCATTTTTCCGCTGGGGGGTTTTGAAACCACCACCTTCGGGCGCGGCTTTGCCCGCGGCTTATTTTTGGCACCCCGAGGCCCCTCGCAAAGTCTCGCCCCATTCCGAGTCTGGCGGACGAACTTCGCCCGCGCCCCCCACCAAGGCTATAGGCCACCCCGTTTTTTGGCCATTTTTCCGCTGGGGGGTTTTGGCACCATGACCTTCGGGCGCTTATTTTTGGACGCGGCTGTGCACGCGACTTCCCGCGGGCACCCCGAGGCCCCTCGCAAAGTCTCGCCCCATTCCGGCTCCGGCGGACGAACTTCGCCCGCGCCCCCCACCAAGGCTATAGCCCACCCGTTTTTTGGCCATTTTTCCGTTGGGGGTTTTGGCACCACGACCTTCGGGCCCTTATTTTTGGACGCGGCTGTGCCCGCGACTTCCCGCGGGCACCTCGCGGCCCCTCGCAAAGTCTCGCCCCATTCCGAGTCCGGCGGACGAACTTCGCCCGCGCCCCCCACCAAGGCTATAGCCCACCTGTTTTTTTGGCCATTTTTCTACTGGGGGGTTTTGGCACCACGACCTTCGGGCGCTTATTTTTGGACGCGGCTGTGCCCGCGACTTCCCGCGGGCACCCCGAGGCCCTCGCAAAGTCTCGCCCCATTCCGAGTCCGGCGGACAAACTTCGCCCGCGGCCCCCACCAAGGCTATAGCCCACCCGTTTTTTGGCATTTTTCCGCTGGGGGGTTTTGGCACCACGACCTTCGGGCGCTTATTTTTGGCGCGGCTTTGCCCGCGGCTTATTTTTGGCACCCTGAGGCCCCTCGCAAAGTGTCGCCCCATTCCAAGTCCGGCAGAGAACTTCGCCCGCGCCCCCCACCAAGGCTATAGCCCACCCGTTTTTTTGGCCATTTTTCCGCTGGGGGGTTTTGGCACCACGACCTTCGGGCCCTTATTTTTGGACACGGCTGTGCCCGCGACTTCCCACGGGCAGCCCGAGGCCCCTCGCAAAGTCTCGCCCCATTCGGAGTCCGGCGGACGAACTTCGCCCGCGCCCCCCACCAAGGCTATAGCCCACCCGTTTTTTGGCCATTTTTTCCGCTGGGGGGTTTTGGCACCACGACCTTCGGGCGATTATTTTTGGGCGCGGCCTTGCCCGCGGCTTATTTTTGGCACCCCGAGGCCCCTCACAAAGTCTCGACCCATTCCGAGTCCGGCGGACGAACTTCGCCCGCGCCCCCCACCAAGGCTATAGCCCACCCGTTTTTTGGCCATTTTTCCGCTGGGGGGTTTTGGCACCACGACCTTCGGGCGCTTATTTTTGGGCGCGGCTTTGCCCGCGGCTTATTTTGGCACCCTGAGGCACCTCGCAAAGTCTCGCCCCATTCCGAGTCCGGCGGACGAACTTCGCCTGCGCCCCCCACCAAGGCTATAGCCCACCCGTTTTTTGGCCATTTTTCCGCTGGGGGGTTTTGGCACCACGACCTTCGGGCGCTTATTTTTGGGCGCGGCTTTGCCCGCGGCTTATTTTTGGCACCCTGAGGACCCTCGCAAAGTGTCGCCCCATTCCAAGTCCGGCAGAGGAAACTTCGCCCGCACCCCCCACCAAGGCTATAGCCCACCCGTTTTTTGGCCATTTTTCCGCTGGGGGGTTTTGGCACCACGACCTTCGGGCGCTTATTTTTGGACACGGCTGTGCCCGCGACTTCCCACGGGCAGCCCGAGGCCCCTCGCAAAGTCTCGCCCCATTCGGAGTCCGGCGGACGAACTTCGCCCGCGCCCCCACCAAGGCTATAGCCCACCCGTTTTTTGGCCATTTTTCCGCTGGGGGTTTTGGCACCACGACCTTTGGGCGCTTATTTTTGGGCGCCGCTTTGCCCGCGGCTTATTTTTGGCACCCCCGAGGCCCCTCGCAAAGTCTCGCCCCATTCCGAGTCCGGCGGACGAACTTCGCCCGCACCCCCCACCAAGGCTACAGCCCACCCGTTTTTTGGCCATTTTTCCGCTGGGGGGTTTTGGCACCACGACCTTCGGGCGCTTATTTTTGGGTGCGGCCTTGCCCGCAGCTTATTTTTGGCACCCCGAGGCCCCTCGCAAAGTCTCGCCCCATTCCGAGTCCGGCGGACGAACTTCGCCCGCGCCCCCCACCAAGGCTATAGCCCACCCGTTTTTTGGCCATTTTTCCGCTGGGGGGTTTTGGCACCACGACCTTCGGGTGCTTATTTTTGGGCGCGGCTTTGCCCGCGCCTTATTTTTGGTGCCCCCAGGCCCCTCGCAAAGTCTCGCCCCATTCCGAGTCCGGCGGACGAACTTCGCCCGCGCCCCCCACCAAGGCTATAGCCCACCCGTTTTTTGGCCATTTTTCCGCTGGGGGTTTTGGCACCACGACCTTCGGGCGCTTATTTTGGGCGCGGCTTTGCCCGGCGGCTTATTTTTGCCACCTCGAGGCCCCTCGCAAAGTCTCGCCCCATTCCGAGTCCGGCGGACGAACTTCGCCCGCGCCCCCCACCAAGGCTATAACCCACCCGTTTTTTGGCCATTTTTCCGCTGGGGGGTTTTGGCACAGCGACCTTCGGGTGCTTATTTCTGGACGCGGCTGTGCCCGCGACTTCCCGCGGGCACCCCGAGGCCTCGCAAAGTCTCGCCCCATTCCGATTCCGGCGGACGAACTTCGCCCGCGCCCCCCACAAAGGCTATAGCCCACCCGTTTTTTGGCCATTTTTCCGCTGGGGGGTTTTGGCACCACGACCTTCGGGCGCTTATTTTTGGACGCGGCTGTGCCCGTGACTTCCCGCGGGCACCCCGAGGCCCCTCGCAAAGTCTCGCCCCATTCCGAGTCCGGCGGACGAACTTCGCCTGCGCCCCCACCAAGGCTATAGCCCACCCGTTTTTTGGCCATTTTTCCGCTGGGGGGTTTCGGCACCACGACCTTCGGGCGCTTATTTTTGGACGCGGCTGTGCCCGCGACTTCACGCGGGCACCCCGAGGCCCCTCACAAAGTCTTCTCCCATTCCGAGTCCGGCGGACGAACTTCGCCCGCGCTCCCCACCAAGGCTATAGCCCACCCGTTTTTTGGCCATTTTTCCGCTGGGGGGTTTTGGCACCACGACCTTCGGGCGCTTATTTTTGGACCCGCTGTGCCCGCGACTTCCCGCGGGCAGCCCGAGGCCCCTCGCAAAGTCTCGCCCCATTCGGAGTCCGGCAGACGAACTTCGCCCGCGCCCCCCACCAAGGCTATAGCCCACCCGTTTTTTGGCCATTTTTCCGCTGGGGGGTTTTGGCACCACGACCTTCGGGCGATTATTTTTGGGCGCGGCCTTGCCCGCGGTTTATTTTTGGCACCCCGAGGCCCCTCACAAAGTCTCGCCCCATTCCGAGTCCGGCGGACGAACTTCGCCCGCGCCCCCCACCAAGGCTATAGCCCACCCGTTTTTTGGCCATTTTTCCGCTGGGGGGTTTTGGCACCAGGACCTTCGGGCGCTTATTTTTGGGCGCGGCTTTGCCCGCGGCTTATTTTTGGCACCCCGAGGCACCTCGCAAAGTCTCGCCCCATTCCGAGTCCGGCGGACGAACTTCGCCTGCGCCCCCCACCAAGGCTATAGCCCACCCGTTTTTTGGCCATTTTTCCGCTGGGGGGTTTTGGCACCACGACCTTCGGGTGCTTATTTTTGGGCGCGGCTTTGCCCCCGGCTTATTTTTGGTGCCCGAGGCCCCTCGCAAAGTCTCGCCCCATTCGGAGTCCGGCGGACGAACTTCGCCCGCGCCCCCCACCAAGGCTATAGCCCACCCGTTTTTTGGCCATTTTTCCGCTGGGGGGTTTTGGCACCACGACCTTTGGGTGCTTATTTTTGGGCGCCGCTTTGCCCGCGGCTTATTTTTGGCACCCCGAGGCCCTCGCAAAGTCTCGCCCCATTCCGAGTCCGGGCGGACGAACTTCGCCCGCGCCCCCCACCAAGGCTACAGCCCACCCGTTTTTTGGCCATTTTTTCCGCTGGGGGGTTTTGGCACCACGACCTTCGGGCGCTTATTTTTGGGCGCGGCCTTGCCCGCAGCTTATTTTTGGCACCCTGAGGCCCTCGCAAAGTCTCGCCCCATTCCGAGCCCGGCGGACGAACTTCGCCCGCGCCCCCCACCAAGGCTATAGCCCACCCGTTTTTTGGCCATTTTTCCGCTGGGGGGTTTTGGCACCACGACCTTCGGGCGCTTATTTTTGGGCGCGGCTTTTTCCCGCGGCTTATTTCTGGCACCCCAAGGCACCTCGCAAAGTCTCGCCCCATTCCGAGTCCGGCGGACGAACTTCGCCCGCGCCCCCCACCAAGGCTATAGCCCACCCGTTTTTTGGCCATTTTTCCGCTGGGGGGTTTTTGGCACCACGACCTTCGGGTGCTTATTTTTGGGCGCGGCTTTGCCCGCGCCTTATTTTTTGGTGCCCCCAGGCCCCTCGCAAAGTCTCGCCCCATTCCGAGTCCGGCGGACGAACTTCGCCCGCGCCCCCCACCAAGGCTATAGCCCACCCGTTTTTTGGCCATTTTTCCGCTGGGGGGTTTTGGCACCACGACCTTCGGGCGCTTATTTTTGGGCGTGGCTTTGCCCGCGGCTTATTTTTGCCACCTCGAGGCCCCTCGCAAAGTCTCGCCCCATTCCGAGTCCGGCGGACGAACTTCGCCCGCGCCCCCACCAAGGCTATAGCCCACCTGTTTTTTTGGCCATTTTTCCGCTGGGGGGTTTTGGCACAGCGACCTTCGGGCGCTTATTCTGGACGCGGCTGTGCCCCGCGACTTCCCGCGGGCACCCCGAGGCCCCTCGCAAAGTCTCGCCCCATTCCGAGTCCGGCGGACGAACTTCGCCCGCGCCCCCCACCAAGGCTATAGCCCACCCGTTTTTTGGCCATTTTTCCGCTGGGGGGTTTTGGCACCACGACCTTCGGGCGCTTATTTTTGGACGCGGCTGTGCCCGTGACTTCCCGCGGGCACCCCGAGGCCCCTCGCAAAGTCTCGCCCCATTCCGAGTCCGGCGGACGAACTTCGCCTGCGCCCCCCACCAAGGCTATAGCCCACCCGTTTTTTGGCCATTTTTCCGCTGGGGGGTTTTGGCACCACGACCTTCAGGTGCTTATTTTTGGGCGCGGCTTTGCCCCCGGCTTATTTTTGGTGCCCCGAGGCCCCTCGCAAAGTCTCGCCCCATTCGGAGTCCGGCGGACGAACTTCGCCCGCGCCCCCCACCAAGGCTATAGCCCACCCGTTTTTTGGCCATTTTTTCCGCTGGGGGGTTTTGGCACCACGACCTTTGGGCGCTTATTTTTGGGCGCCGCTTTGCCCGCGGCTTATTTTTGGTACCCCGAGGCCCCTCGCAAAGTCTCGCCCCATTCCGAGTCCGCCGGACGAACTTCGCCCGCGCCCCCCACCAAGGCTACAGCCCACCCGTTTTTTGGCCATTTTTCCGCTGGGGGTTTTGGCACCACGACCTTCGGGCGCTTATTTTTGGGCGCGGCCTTGCCCGCAGCTTATTTTTGGCACCCCGAGGCCCCTCGCAAAGTCTCGCCCCATTCCGAGTCCGGCGGACGAACTTCGCCCGCGCCCCCCACCAAGGCTATAGCCCACCCGTTTTTTGGCCATTTTTCCGCTGGGGGGTTTTGGCACCACGACCTTCGGGCGCTTATTTTTGGGCGCGGCTTTTCCCGCGGCTTATTTCTGGCACCCCAAGGCACCTCGCAAAGTCTCGCCCCATTCCGAGTCCGGCGGACGAACTTCACCCGCGCCCCCCACCAAGGCTATAGCCCACCCGTTTTTTGGCCATTTTTCCGCTGGGGGGTTTTGGCACCACGACCTTCGGGTGCTTATTTTGGGCGCGGGCTTTGCCCGCGCCTTATTTTTGGTGCCCCCAGGCCCCTCGCAAAGTCTCGCCCCATTCCGAGTCCGGCGGACGAACTTCGCCCGCGCCCCCCACCAAGGCTATAGCCCACCCGTTTTTTGCCATTTTTCCGCTGGGGGTTTTGGCACCACGACCTTCGGGCACTTATTTTTGGGCGTGGCTTTTCCCGCGGCTTATTTTTGCCACCTCGAGGCCCCTCGCAAAGTCTCGCCCCATTCCGAGTCCGGCGGACGAACTTCGCCCGCGCCCCCCACGAAGGCTATAGCCCACCCGTTTTTTGGCCATTTTTCCGCTGGGGGGTTTTGGCACAGCGACCTTCGGGCGCTTATTTCTGGACGCGGCTGTGCCCGCGACTTCCCGCGGGCACCCCGAGGCCTCTCGCAAAGTCTCGCCCCATTCCGAGTCCGGCGGACGAACTTCGCCCGCCGCCCCCCACCAAGGCTATAGCCCACCCGTTTTTTCGCCATTTTTCCGCTGGGGGGTTTTGGCACCACGACCTTCGGGCGCTTATTTTTGGACGCGCTGTGCCCGTGACTTCCCGCGGGCACCCCGAGGCCTCTCGCAAAGTCTCGCCCCATTCCGAGTCCGGCGGACGAACTTCGCCGCAGCCCGCCACCAAGGCTATAGCCCACCCGTTTTTTGGCCATTTTTCCGCTGGGGGGTTTTGGCACCACGACCTTTGGGCGCTTATTTTTGGGCGCGGCTTTGCCCGCGGCTTATTTTTGGCACCCCGAGGCCCCTCGCAAAGTCTCGCCCCATTCCGAGTGCGGCGGACGAACTTCGCCTGCGCCCCCCACCAAGGCTATAGCCCACCCGTTTTTTGGCCATTTTTCCGCTGGGGGGTTTTGGCACCACGACCTTCGGGTGCTTATTTTTGGGCGCGGCTTTGCCCGCGCCTTATTTTTGGTGCCCCCAGGCCCCTCGCAAAGTCTCGCCCCATTCCGAGTCCGGCGGACGAACTTCGCCCGCGCCCCCCACCAAGGCTATAGCCCACCCGTTTTTTGGCCATTTTTCCGCTGGGGGGTTTTGGCACCACGACCTTCGGGCACTTATTTTTGGGCGTGGCTTTGCCCGCGGCTTATTTTTGCCACCTCGAGGCCCCTCGCAAAGTCTCGCCCCATTCCGAGTCCGGCGGACGAACTTCGCCCGCGCCCCCCACCAAGGCTATAGCCCACCCGTTTTTTGGCCATTTTTCCGCTGGGGGGTTTTGGCACAGCGACCTTCGGGCGCTTATTTCTGGACGCGGCTGTGCCCGCGACTTCCCGCGGGCACCCCGAGGCCTCTCGCAAAGTCTCGCCCCATTCCGAGTCCGGCGGACGAACTTCGCCCGCGCCCCCCACCAAGGCTATAGCCCACCCGTTTTTTGGCCATTTTTCCGCTGGGGGGTTTTGGCACAGCGACCTTCGGGCGCTTATTTCTGGACGCGGCTAGGGGCCCGCGACTTCCCGCGGGCACCCCGAGGCCTCTCGCAAAGTCTCGCCCATTCCGAGTCCGGCGGACGAACTTCGCCCGCGCCCCCCACCAAGGCTATAGCCCACCCGTTTTTGGCCATTTTTCCGCTGGGGGGGTTTTGGCACCACGACCTTCGGGCACTTATTTTTGGGCGTGGCTTTGCCGCGGCTTATTTTTGCCACCTCGAGGCCCCTCGCAAAGTCTCGCCCCATTCCGAGTCCGGCGGACGAACTTCGCCCGCGCCCCCCACCAAGGCTATAGCCCACCCGTTTTTTGGCCATTTTTCCGCTGGGGGGTTTTGGCACAGCGACCTTCGGGCGCTTATTTCTGGACGCGGCTGTGCCCGCGACTTCCCGCGGGCACCCCGAGGCCTCTCGCAAAGTCTCGCCCCATTCCGAGTCCGGCGGACGAACTTCGCCCGCGGCCCCCCCACCAAGGCTATAGCCCACCCGTTTTTTCGCCATTTTTCCGCTGGGGGGTTTTGGCACCACGACCTTCGGGCGCTTATTTTTGGACGCGGCTGTGCCCGTGACTTCCCGCGGGCACCCCGAGGCCCCTCGCAAAGTCTCGCCCCATTCCGAGTCCGGCGGACGAACTTCGCCCGCGCCCCCCACCAAGGCTATAGCCCACCCGTTTTTTGGCCATTTTTCCGCTGGGGGGTTTTGGCACCACGACCTTTGGGCGCTTATTTTTGGGCGCGGCTTTGCCCGCGGCTTATTTTTGGCACCCCGAGGCCCCTCGCAAAGTCTCGCCCCATTCCGAGTGCGGCGGACGAACTTCGCCTGCGCCCCCCACCAAGGCTATAGCCCACCCGTTTTTTGGCCATTTTTTCCGCTGGGGGGTTTCG
Organism: Citrus unshiu; assembly: GCA_033242345.1. NCBI lineage: Eukaryota > Viridiplantae > Streptophyta > Magnoliopsida > Sapindales > Rutaceae > Citrus > Citrus unshiu. The sequence continues at coordinate 59,603 of BTHF01000078.1, forward strand.
GCACCACGGCCTTCGGGCGCTTATTTTTGGACGCGGCTGTGCCCGCGACTTCACGCGGGCACCCCGAGGCCCCTCCCCCAAAGTCTTGTCTCATTCCGAGTCCGGCGGACGAACTTCGCCCGCGCCCCCCACCAAGGCTATAGCCCACCCGTTTTTTGGGCCATTTTTCCGCTGGGGGGTTTTCGCACAGCGACCTTCGGGCGCTTATTTCTGGACGCGGCTGTGCCCGCGACTTCCCGCGGGCACCCCGAGGCCTCTCGCAAAGTCTCGCCCCATTCCGAGTCCGGCGGACGAACTTCGCCCGCGCCCCCCACCAAGGCTATAGCCCACCCGTTTTTTGGCCATTTTTTCCGCTGGGGGGTTTTGGCACCACGACCTTCGGGCACTTATTTTTGGGCGTGGCTTTGCCCGCGGCTTATTTTTGCCACCTCGAGGCCCCTCCGCAAAGTCTCGCCCCATTCCGAGTCCGGCGGAACGAACTTCGCCCCGCGCCCCCCACCAAGGCTATAGCCCACCCGTTTTTTGGCCATTTTTCCGCTGGGGGGTTTTGGCACAGCGACCTTCGGGCGCTTATTTCTGGACGCGGCTGTGCCCGCGACTTCCCGCGGGCACCCGAGGCCTCTCGCAAAGTCTCGCCCCATTCCGAGTCCGGCGGACGAACTTCGCCCGCGCCCCCCACCAAGGCTATAGCCCACCCGTTTTTTTCGCCATTTTTTCCGCTGGGGGGTTTTGGCACCACGACCTTCGGGCGCTTATTTTTGGACGCGGCTGTGCCCGTGACTTCCCGCGGGCACCCCGAGGCCCCTCGCAAAGTCTCGCCCCATTCCGAGTCCGGCGGACGAACTTCGCCCGCGCCCCCCACCAAGGCTATAGCCCACCCGTTTTTTGGCCATTTTTCCGCTGGGGGGTTTTGGCACCACGACCTTTGGGCGCTTATTTTTGGGCGCGGCTTTGCCGCGGCTTATTTTTGGCACCCCGTGGCCCCTCGCAAAGTCTCGCCCCATTCCGAGTGCGGCGGACGAACTTCGCCTGCGCCCCCCACCAAGGCTATAGCCCTCCCGTTTTTTGGCCATTTTTCCGCTGGGGGGTTTCGGCACCACGACCTTCGGGCGCTTATTTTTGGACGCGGCTGTGCCCGCGACTTCACGCGGGCACCCCGAGGCCCCTCCCAAAGTCTTGTCTCATTCCGAGTCCGGCGGACGTAACTTCGCCCGCGCCCCCCACCAGGCTATAGCCCACCCGTTTTTTTGGCCATTTTTCCGCTGGGGGGTTTTGGCACCACGACCTTCGGGCGATTATTTTGGGCGCGGCTTTGCCGGCGGCTTATTTTTGGCGCCCCGATGCCCGGCGCAAAGTCTCGCCCCATTCCGAGTCCGGCGGACGAACTTCGCCCGCGCCCCCCACCAAGGCTATAGCCCACCCGTTTTTTGGCCATTTTTCCGCTGGGGGGTTTTGGCACCACGACCTTCGGGCGCTTATTTTTGGGCGCGGCTTTGCCCGTGGCTTATTTTTGGCACCCCAAGGACCCTCGCAAAGTCTCGCCCCATTACCGAGTCCGGCGGATGAACTTCGCCCGCGCCCCCCACCAAGGCTATAGCCCACCCGTTTTTTGGCCATTTTTTCCGCTGGGGGGTTTTGGCACCACGACCTTCGGGCGCTTATTTTTGGACGCGGCTGTGCCCGCGACTTCCCGCGGGCACCCCGAGGCCCTCGCAAAGTCTCGCCCCATTCCGAGTCTGGCGGACAAACTTCGCCCGCGCCCCCCACCAAGGCTATAGCCCACCGGTTTTTTGGCCATTTTTCCGCTGGGGGGTTTTGGCTCCACGACCTTCGGGCGCTTAGTTTTTGGCGCGGCTTTGCCCGCGGCTTATTTTGGCACCCCGAGGCCCCTCGCAAAGTCTCATCCCATTCCGAGTCCGGCGGACGAACTTCGCCCGCGCCCCCCACCAAGGCTATAGCCCACCCGTTTTTTGGCCATTTTTACGCTTGGGGGTTTTGGCACCACGACCTTTGGGCGCTTATTTTTGGACGCGGCTGTGCCCGCGACTTCCCGTGGGCTCCCGAGGCCCCTCGCAAAGTCTCGCCCCATTCCGAGTCTGGCGGACGAACTTCGCCCCCGCCCCCCACCAAGGGCTATAACCCACCCCGTTTTTTGGCCATTTTTCCGCTGGGGGGTTTTGGCTCCACGACCTTCGGGAGCTTATTTTTGGGCGACACCTTTGCCCGCGGCTTATTTTTGGCACCCCGAGGCCCCGCGCAAAGTCTCGCCGCATTCCGAGTCCGGCGGACGAACTTCGCCCGCGCCCCCCACCAATGGCTATAGCCCACCCGTTTTTTGGCCATTTTTCCACTGGGGGTTTTGGCACCACGACCTTCGGGTGCTTATTTTTGGGCGCGGCATTTGCCCGCGTCTTAGTTTTGGTGCCCCGAGGCCCCTCGCAAAGTCTCGCCCCATTCCGAGTCCGGCGGAACGAACTTCGCCCGCGCCCCCCACCAAGGCTATAGCCCACCCGTTTTTTGGCCATTTTTTCCGCTGGGGGGTTTTGGCACCACGACCTTCGGGAGCTTATTTTTGGGCGCAGCTTATTTTTGGCACCCCGAGGCCCCGCGCAAAGTCTCGCCCCATTCCGAGTCCGGCGGACGAACTTCGCCCGCGCCCCCCACCAAGGCTATAGCCCACCCGTTTTTTGGCCATTTTTCCGCTGGGGGGTTTTGGCACCACGACCTTCGGGTGCTTATTTTGGATGCGGCTGTGCCCGCGACTTCCCGCTGGCACCCCGAGGCCCTCACAAAGTCTCGCCCCATTCCAAGTCCGGCGGACGAACTTCGCACCGCGCCCCCACCAAGGCTATAGCCCACCCGTTTTATTGGCCATTTTTCCGCTGGGGGGTCTGGCACCACGACCTTCGGGCGCTTATTTCTGGACGCGGCTGTGCCCGCGACTTCCCGCGGGCACCCCGAGGCCCCTCGCAAAGTCTCGCCCCATTCCAAGTCCGGCGGACGAACTTCGCCCGCGCCCCCCACCAAGGCTATAGCCCACCCGTTTTTTGGCCATTTTTCCGCTGGGGGGGTTTTGGCACCACGACCTTCGGGCGGCTTATTTTTGGGCGCGGCCTTTTCTGTGGCTTATTTTTGGCACCCCGAGGCCCTCGCAAAGTCTCGCCCCATTCCGAGTCCGGCTGACGAACTTCGCCCGCGCCCCCCACCAAGGCTATAGCCCACCCGTTTTTTGGCCATTTTTTCCGCTGGGGAGTTTTGGCACCACGACCTTCGGGCGCTTATTTTTGGACGCGGCTGTGCCCGCGACTTCCCGCGGGCCACCCCGAGGCCCCTCGCAAAGTGTCTCGCCCCATTACGAGTCCGGCGGACGAACTTCGCCCGCGCCCCCCCACCAAGGCTATAGCCCACCCGTTTTTTGGCCATTTTTCCGCTGGGGGGGTTTTGGCACCACGACCTTCGGGCGCTTATTTTTGGGCGCGGCTCTGCCCGCGGCTTATTGTTTGCACCCCGAGGCCCCGCGCAAAGTCTCGCCCCATTCCGAGTCCGGCGGACGAACTTCGCCCGCCTCCCCCACCAAGGCTATAGCCCACCCGTTTTTTGGCCATTTTTCCGCTGGGGGGTTTTGGCACCACGACCTTCGGGCGCGCTTATTTAGGTGCGGCTTTGCCCCGCGGCTTATTTTTGGTGCCCCGAGCCCCCTCGCATAAGTCTCGTCCCATTCCGAGTCCGGCGGACGAACTTCGACCGCGCCCCCCACCAAGGCTATAGCCCACCCGTTTTTTGGCCATTTTTCCGCTGGGGGGTTTTGGCACCACGACCTTCGGGCGCTTATTTTTGGATGCGGCTGTGCCCGCGACTTCCCGCTGGGCACCCCGAGGCCCCTCGCAAAGTCTCGCCCCATTCCGAGTCCGGCTGACGAACTTCGCCCGCGCCCCCCACCAAGCCTATAGCCCACCCGTTTTTTTTGGTCATTTTTTCCGCTGGGGAGTTTTGGCACCACGACCTTCGGGCGCTTATTTTTGGACGCGGCTGTGCCCGCGACTTCCCGCGGGCACCCCGAGGCCCCTCGCAAAGTCTCGCCCCATTACGAGTCCGGCGGACGAACTTCGCCCGCGCCCCCCACCAAGGCTATAGCCCACCCGTTTTTTGGCCATTTTTCCGCTGGGGGGTTTTGGCACCACGACCTTCAGGCGCTTATTTTTGGGCGCGGCTCTGCCGCGGCTTATTGTTTGCACCCCGAGGCCCCGCGCAAAGTCTCGCCCCATTCCGAGTCCGGCGGACGAACTTCGCCCGCCTCCCCCACCAAGGCTATAGCCCACCCGTTTTTTTGGCCATTTTTCCGCTGGGGGGTTTTGGCACCACGACCTTCGGGCGCTTATTTTTGGATGCGGCTGTGCCCCGCGACTTCCCGCGGGCACCCCGAGGCCCCTCGCAAAGTCTCGCCCCATTCCGAGTCCGGCGGACGAACTTCGCCCGCGCCCCCCACCAAGGCTATAGCCCACCCGTTTTTTGGCCATTTTTCCGCTGGGGGGTTTTGGCACCACGACCTTCAGGCGCTTATTTTTGGATGCGGCTGTGCCCGCGACTTCCCGCGGGCACCCCGAGGCCCCTCGCAAAGTCTCGTCCCATTCCGAGTCCGGCGGACGAACTTCGCCCGCGCCCCCCACCAAGGCTATAGCCCACCCGTTTTTTTGGCCATTTTTCCGTTGGGGGGTTTTGGCACCACGACCTTCGGGCGCTTATTTCTGGACGCGGCTGTGCCCGCGACTTCCCGCGGGCACCCCGAGGCCCCCTCGCAAAGTCTCGCCCCATTCCGAGTCCGGCGGGAGAACTTCGCCCGCGCCCCCCACCAAGGCTATAGCCCACCCGTTTTTTGGCCAATTTTCCGCTGGGGGGTTTTGGCACGACGACCTTCGGGCGCTTATTTTTGGGCGCAGGCTTTACCCGCGGCTTATTTTTGGTGCCCCGAGGCCCCTCGCAAAGTCTCGTCCCATTCCGAGTCCGGCGGACGAACTTCGCCCGCGCTCCCCACCAAGGCTATAGCCCACCCGTTTTTTGGCCATTTTTCCGCTGGGGGGTTTTGGCACCACGACCTTTTGTGCGCGGCTTTGCCCGCGGCTTATTTTTGGCACCCCGAGGCCCCTCGCAAATTCTCGCCCCATTCCGAGTCCGGCGGACGAACTTCGCCCGCGCCCCCCACCAAGGCTATAGCCCACCCGTTTTTTGGCCATTTTTCCGCTGGGGGGTTTTGGCACCACGACCTTCGGGCGCTAATTCTGGACGCGGCTGTGCCCGCGACTTCCCGCGGGCACCCCGAGGCCCCTCGCAAAGTCTCGCCCCATTTTTGAGTCCGGCGGACGAACTTCGCCCGCGCCCCCCACCAAGGCTATAGCCCACCCGTTTTTTGGCCATTTTTCCGCTGGGGGGTTTTGGCACCACGACCTTCGGGCGCTTATTTTTGGGTGTGCGGCTTTGCCCATGGCTTATTTTTGGCACCCCGAGGCCCCTCGCAAAGTCTCGCCCCATTCCGAGTCCGGCGGACGAACTTCGCCCGCGCCCCCCACCAAGGCTATAGCCCACCCGTTTTTTGGCCATTTTTCCGCTGGGTGTTTTTGGCACCACGACCTTCGGGCGCGGCTTTGCCCGCGGCTTATTTTTGGCACCCCGAGGCCCCTCGCAAAGTCTCGCCCCATTCCGAGTCCGGCGGACGAACTTCGCCCGCGCCCCCCACCAAGGCTATAGCCCACCCGTTTTTTTGGCCATTTTTCCGCTGGGGGGGTTTTGGCACCACGACCTTCGGGCACTTATTTTTGGGCGCGGCTTTGGCCGCGGCTTATTTTTGGCACCACCCGAGGCCCCTCGCAAAGTCTCGCCCCATTCCGAGTCCGGCGGACGAACTTCGCCCGCGCCCCCCACCAAGGCTATAGCCCACCCGTTTTGTGGCCATATTTTTCCGCTGGGTGTTTTTGGCACCAGGACCTTCGGGCGCGCGGCTTTGCCCGTGGCTTATTTTTGGCACCCCGAGGCCCCTCGCAAAGTCTCGCCCCATTCCGAGTCAGAGCGACGAACTTCGCCCCGCGCCCCCCACCAAGGCTATAGCCCACCCGTTTGTGGCCATTTTTCCGCTGGGGGGTTTTGGCACCACGACCTTCGGGCACTTATTTTTGGGCGCGGCTTTGCCCGCGGCTTATTTTTGGTACCCCGAGGCCCTGCGCAAAGTCTCGCCCCATTCCGAGTCCGGCGGACGAACTTCGCCCGCGCCCCCCACCAAGGCTATAGCCCACCCGTTTTTTTGGCCATTTTTCCGCTGGGAGTTTATGGCACCACGACCTTCGGGCGCGGCTTTGCCCGCGGGTTATTTTTGGCACCCCGAGGCCCCTCGCAAAGTCTCGCCCCATTCCGAGTCCGGCGGACGAACTTCCCGCGCCCCCCACCAAGGCTATAGCCCACCCGTTTTTTTGCCATTTTTCCGCTGGGGGGTTTTGGCACCACGAACTTCGGGCGATTTATTTTTCCACGCGGCTGTGCCCGCGACTTCCCGCGGGCACCCCAAGGCCCCTCGCAAAGTCTCGCCCCATTCCGAGTCCGGGCGGACGAACTTCGCCCCGCGCCCCCCACCAAGGCTATAGCCCACCCGTTTTTTTGGCCATTTTTTCACTGGGGGGTTTTGGCACCACGACCTTCGGGCGCTTATTTTTGGGCGCGGCTTTGCCCCGCGGCTTATTTTTGGCACCCGAGGCCCCGCGCAAAGTCTCGCCCCATTCCGAGTCCGGCGGACGAACTTCGCCCCGCGGCCCCCACCAAGGCTATAGCCCACCCGTTTTTTGGCCATTTTTCCACTGGGTGGGGGTTTTGGCACCACGACCTTCGGGCCGCTTATTTTTGGGTGTGCGGCTTTGCCCGCGGCTTATTTTTGGTGCCCCGTGGCCCCTCGCAAAGTATCGCCCCTTTTCGAGTCCGGCGGACGAACTTCGCCCGCGCCCCCCACCAAGGCTATAGCCACACCGTTTTTTTGGCCATTTTTCCGCTGGGTGTTTTTGGCACCACGACCTTCGGGCGCGGCTTTGCCCGCGGGTTATTTTTGGCACCCCGAGGCCCCTCGCAAAGTCTCGCCCCATTCCGAGTCCGGCGGACGAACTTCGCCCTCGCCCCCCACCAAGGCTTAGCCAACACCCGTTTTTTTGCCATTTTTCCGCTGGGGGGTTTTGGCACAACGAACTTCTGGGCGCTTATTTTTCCCACGCGGGCTGTGGCCCGCGACTTCCCGCGGGCACCCCGAGGCCCCTCGCAAAGTCTCGCCCCATTCCGAGTCCGGCGGACGAACTTCGCCCGCGCCCCCCACACAAGGCTATAGCCCACCCGTTTTTTGGCCATTTTTCCACTGGGGGGTTTTGGCACCACGACCTTCGGGCGCTTATTTTTGGGCGCGGCATTTGCCCGCGGCTTATTTTTGGCACCCCGAGGCCCCGCGCAAAGTCTCGCCCCATTCCAGTCCGGCGGACGAACTTCGCCCGCGCCCCCCACCAAGGCTATAGCCCACCCGTTTTTTGGCCATTTTTCCACTGGGGGGTTTGGCACCACGACCTTCGGGCGCTTATTTTGGGTGCGGCTTTGCCCGGCTTATTTTTGGTGCCCCGAGCCCCTCGCAAAGTATCGCCCCATATCGAGTCGGCGGACGAACTTCGCCCGCGCCCCCACCAAGGCTATAGCCCACCCGTTTTTTGGCCATTTTTCGCTGGGGGGTTTTGGCTCCACGACCTTCGGGCGCTTATTTTTGGGCGCGGCTTTGCCCGCGGCTTATTTTTGGCACCCCGAGGCCCCTCGCAAACTCTCGCCCCATTTCCGAGTCTGGCGGACGAACTTCGCCCGCGCCACCCACCAAGGCTATAGCCCACCCGTTTTTTGGCCATTATTCCGCTGGGGGGTTTTGGCGACCACGACCGTCGGGCGCTTATTTTTGGACGCGGCTGGTGCCCAGCGACTTCCCTTGGTCACCCCGAGGCCCCTCGCAAAGTCTCGCCCCATTCCGAGTCCGGCGGACGAACTTCGCCCGCGCCCCCCACCAAGTCTATAGCCCACCCGTTTTTTGGCCATTTTTCCGCTGGGGGGTTTTGGCACCACGACCTTCGGGCGCTTATTTCTGGACGCGGCTGTGCCCGCGACTCTCCCGCGGGCACCCCGAGGCCCCTCGCAAAGTCTCTCGCCCCATTCCAAGTCCGGCGGAAGAACTTCGCCCGCAGCCCCCCACCAAGGCTATAGCCCACCCGTTTTTTGGCCATTTTTTCCGCTGGGGGTTTTGGCACCACGGACCTTCGGGCGCTTATTTTTGGGCGCGGCTTTCCCTGTGGCTATATTTGGCACCCGAGGCCCCCTCGCAAAGTCTCGCCCCATTCCGAGTCCGGCGGACGATCTTCGCCCGCGCCCCCCACCAAGGCTATAGCCCACCCCGGTTTTTGGCCATTTTTTCCGCTGGGGGGTTTTGGCACCACGACCTTCGGGCTCTTATTTCTGGACGCGGCTGTGCCAGCGACTTCCCGCGGGCACCCCGAGGCCCCTCGCAAAGTCTCGCCCCATTCCGAGTCCGGCGGACGAACTTCTGCCCGCGCCCCCCACCAAGGCTATAGCCCACACCCGTTTTTTGGCCATTTTTCCGCTGGGGGGTATTGGCACCACGACCTTCGGGCGCTTATTTTTGGACGCGGCTGTGCCCGCGACTTCACCCGCGGGGCACCCCGATGGCCCCTTGCAAAGTCTCACACCCATGTCCTAGTCCGGCGGGCGTAACTCGCCCGCGCCCCCGCCAAGGGCTATAGCCCACCCGTTTTTTGGCCATTTTTCCGCTGGGGTGTTTTGGCACCACGACCTTCGGGCACTTATTTTTGGGCGCGGCTTTGCCCGCGGCTTATTTTTGGCACCCCGAGGCCCCTCGCAAAGTCTCGCCCCATTCCGAGTCCGGCGGGCGAACTTCGCCCGCGCCCCCCACCAAGGCTATAGCCCACCCGTTTTTTGGCCATTTTTCCGCTGGGGGTGGTTTTGGCACCACGACCTTCGGGCGCTTATTTTTGGACGCGCTGTGCCCGCGACTTCCCGCGGCACCCCGAGGACCCTAGCAAAGTCTCGCCCCATTCCGAGTCCGGCGGACGAACTTCGCCCGCACCCCCCACCAAGGTCTATAGCCCACCCGTTTTTTGGCCATTTTTCCGCTGGGGGGTTTTGGCACCACGACCTTCGGGCACTTATTTTTGGACGTGGCTGTGCGCGCGACTTCCCAGCGGGCACCCCGAGGCCCCTCGCAAAGTCTCGCCCCATTACCAAGTCCGGCGGACCGAACTTCGCCCTCGCCCCCGCCAAGGCTATAGCCCACCCGTTTTTTTGGCCATTTTTCCGCTGGGGGTTTTGGCACCACGACCTCGGGCACTTATTTTGGGCGCGGCTTTGCCCGCGGCTTATTTTTGGCACCCCGAGGCCCCCTCGCAAAGTCTCGCCCTATTCCGAGTCCGGCGGACGAACTTCGCCCGCGCCCCCCACCAAGGGCTATAGCCCACCCGTTTTTTTGGCCATTTTTCCGCTGGGGGGTTTTGGCACCACGACCTTCGGGGCGCTTATTTTTGGACGCGGCTGTGCCCGCGACTTCCCGCGGGCACCCCGAGGCCCCTCGCAAAGTCTCGCCCCATCCGAGTCGGCGGACGAACTTCGCCCCGCGCCCCCCACCAAGGCTATAGCCCACCCGTTTTTTGGCCATTTTTCCCGCAGGGGGGTTTTGGCACCACGACCTTCGGGCGCTTATTTTTGGCGCGGCTTTGCCCGCCGGCTTATTTTTGGTGCCCCGAGGCCCTC
>BTHF01000079.1:0-69116 GCA_033242345.1 Citrus unshiu
ACGACCTTCGGGTGCTTATTTTTGGGCGCGGCTTTGCCCGAGGCTTATTTTTGGCACCCCAAGGCCCCTCGCAAAGTCTCGTCCCATTCCGAGTCTGGCGGCGGAACTTCGCCCGCGCCCCCCACCAAGGCTATAGCCCACCCGTTTTTTGGGCCATTTTTCCGCTGGGGGGTTTTGCCACCACAACCTTCGGGCGCTTATTTTTGGGCACGGCTTTGCCCGCGGCTTATTTATGGCACCCCGAGGCCCCTCGCAAACTCTCGCCTCATTCCGAGTCCGGCGGACGAACTTCGCCCGCGCCCCCCACCAAGGCTATAGCCCATCCGTTTTTTGGCCATTTTTCCGCTGGGGGGTTTTGGCACCACGACCTTCGGGCGCTTATTTTTGGGCGCGGGCTTTTCCCGCGGCTTATTTTTGGCACCCCGAGGCCCCTCGCAAAGTCTCGCCCCATTCCGAGTCCGGCGGACGAACTTCGCCCGCTCACCCCACCAAGGCTATAGCCCACCCGTTTTTTGGCCATTTTTCCGCTGGGGGGGTTTTGGCACCACGACCTTCGGGCGCGTATTTTTGGGCGCGGCTTTGCCCGCGGCTTATTTTTGGCACCCCGAGGCCCCTCGCAAAGTCTCGCCCCATTGTGAGTCCGGCGGATGAACATCGCCCGCACCCCCCACCAAGGCTATAGCCCACCCGTTTTTTGGCCATTTTTTCCGCTGGGGGGTTTTGGCACCACGACCTTCGGGCGCTTATTTTTGGGCGCGGCTTTGCCCGCGGCTTATTTTTGACACCCCGAGGCCCCTCGCAAAGTCTCGCCCCATTCCGAGTCCGGCGGACGAACTTCGCCCGCGCCCCCCACCAAGGCTATAGCCCATCCGTTTTTTGGCCATTTTTCCGCTGGGGGGTTTTGGCACCACGACCTTCGGGCACTTATTTTTGGGCGCGGCTTTTCCCGCGGCTTATTTTTGGCACCCCCGAGGCCCCTCGCAAAGTCTCGCCCCATTCCGAGTCCGGCGGACGAACTTCGCCCGCGCCCCCCCACCAAGGCTATAGCCCACCCCGTTTTTTGGCCATTTTTCCGCTGGGGGGTTTTGGCACAACGACCTTCGGGCGCTTATTTTTGGGCGCGGCTTTGCCCGCGGCTTATTTTTGACACCCGAGGCCCCTCGCAAACTCTCGCCCCATTCCGAGTCCGGCGGACGAACTTCGCCCGCGCCCCCCACCAAGGCTATAGCCCATCCGTTTTTTGGCCATTTTTCCGCTGGGGGGTTTTTGGCACCACGACCTTCGGGCACTTATTTTTGGGCGCGGCTTTTCCCGCGGCTTATTTTTGGCACCCCGAGGCCCCTCGCAAAGTCTCGCCCCATTCCGAGTCCGGCGGACGAACTTCGCCCGCTCACCCCACCAAGGCTATAGCCCACCCGTTTTTTGGCCATTTTTCCGCTGGGGGGTTTTGGCACCACGACCTTCGGGCGCGTATTTTTGGGCGCGGCTTTGCCCGCGGCTTATTTTTGGCACCCCCGAGGCCCCTCGCAAAGTCTCGCCCCATTGTGAGTCCGGCGGATGAACTTCGCCCGCACCCCCCACCAAGGCTATAGCCCACCCGTTTTTTGGCCATTTTTCCGCTGGGGGGTTTTGGCACCACGACCTTCGCGTGCTTATTTTTGGGCGCGGCTTTGCCCGAGGCTTATTTTTGGCACCCCAAGGCCCCTCGCAAAGTCTCGTCCCATTCCGAGTCTGGCGGCGGAACTTCGCCCGCGCCCCCCACCAAGGCTATAGCCCACCCGTTTTTTGGCCATTTTTCCGCTGGGGGGTTTTGCCACCACAACCTTCGGGCGCTTATTTTTGGGTACGGCTTTGCCCGCGGCTTATTTATGGCACCCCGAGGCCCCTCGCAAACTCTCGCCTCATTCCGAGGTCCGGCGGACGAACTTCGCCCGCGCCCCCCACCAAGGCTATAGCCCATCCGTTTTTGGCCATTTTTCCGCTGGGGGGTTTTGGCACCACGACCTTCGGGCGCTTATTTTTGGGCGCGGCTTTTCCCGCGGCTTATTTTTGGCACCCCGAGGCCCCTCGCAAAGTCTCGCCCCATTCCGAGTCCGGCGGACGAACTTCGCCCGCTCACCCCACCAAGGCTATAGCCCACCCGTTTTTTGGCCATTTTTCCGCTGGGGGGTTTTGGCACCACGACCTTCGGGCGCGTATTTTTGGGCGCGGCTTTGCCCGCGGCTTATTTTTGGCACCCCCGAGGTCCCTCGCAAAGTCTCGCCCCATTCCGAGTCCGGCGGACGACCTTCGCCCGCTCCCCCCACCAAGGCTATAGCCCACCCGTTTTTTGGCCATTTTTCCGCTGGGGGGTTTTGGCACCACGACCATCGGGCGCTTATTTTTGGGGCGCGGCTTTGCCCGCGGCTTATTTTTGGCACCCCCGAGGCCCCTCGCAAAGTCTCGCCCCATTGTGAGTCCGGCGGATGAACTTCGCCCGCGCCCCCCCACCAAGGCTATAGCCCACCCGTTTTTTGGCCATTTTTCCGCTGGGGGGTTTTGGCACCACGACCTTCGGGTGCTTATTTTTGGGCGCGGCTTTGCCCGAGCCTTATTTTTGGCACCCCGAGGCCCCTCGCAAAGTCTCGTCCCATTCCGAGTCTGGCGGAGGAACTTCGCCAGCGCCCCCCACCAAGGGCTATAGCCCACCCGTTTTTTGGCCATTTTTCCGCTGGGGGGGTTTTGCCACCACAACCTTCGGGCGCTTATTTTTGGGCACGGCTTTGCCCGCGGCTTATTTATGGCACCCCGAGGCCCCACGCAAACTCTCGCCTCATTCCGAGTCCGGCGGACGAACTTCGCCCGCGCCCCCCACCAAGGCTATAGCCCATCCGTTTTTGGCCATTTTTTCCGCTGGGGGGGTTTTGGCACCACGACCTTCGGGCGCTTATTTTTGGGCGCGGCTTTTCCCGCGGCTTATTTTTGGCACCCCCGAGGCCCCTCGCAAAGTCTCGCCCCATTCCGAGTCCGGCGGACGAACTTCGCCCGCTCACCCCACCAAGGCTATAGCCCCACCCGTTTTTTGGCCATTTTTCCGCTGGGGGGTTTTGGCACCACGACCTTCGGGCGCGTATTTTTGGGCGCGGCTTTGCCCGCGGCTTATTTTTGGCACCCCCGAGGCCCCTCGCAAAGTCTCGCCCCATTCCGAGTCCGGCGGACGACCTTCGCCCGCTCCCCCCCACCAAGGCTATAGCCCACCCGTTTTTTGGCCATTTTCCGCTGGGGGGGTTTTGGCACCACGACCATCGGGCGCTTATTTTTGGGCGCGGCTTTGCCCGCGGCTTATTTTTGGCACCCCGAGGCCCCTCGCAAAGTCTCGCCCCATTGTGAGTCCGGCGGATGAACTTCGCCCGCGCCCCCCACCAAGGCTATAGCCCACCCGTTTTTTGGCCATTTTTCCGCTGGGGGGGTTTTGGCACCACGACCTTCGGGTGCTTATTTTTGGGCGCGGCTTTGCCCGAGGCTTATTTTTGGCACCCCGAGGCCCCTCGCAAAGTCTCGTCCCATTCCGAGTCTGGCGGAGGAACTTCGCCCACGCCCCCCACCAAGGCTATAGCCCACCCGTTTTTTGGCCATTTTTCCGCTGGGGGGTTTTGCCACCACAACCTTCGGGAGCTTATTTTTGGGCACGGCTTTGCCCGCGGCTTATTTATGGCACCCCCGAGGCCCCTCGCAAACTCTCGCCTCATTCCGAGTCCGGCGGACGAACTTCGCCCGCGCCCCCCCACCAAGGCTATAGCCCACCCGTTTTTTGGCCTTTTTTCCGCTGGGGGGTTTTGGCACCACGACCTTCGGGCGCTTATTTTTGGGCGCGGCTTTGCCCGCGGCTTATTTTTGGCACCCCGAGGCCACTCGCAAAGTCTCGCCCCATTCCGAGTCCGGCGGACGAACATCGCCCAAGCCCCCCCCCAAGGCTATAGCCCACCCGTTTTTGGACCTTTTTTCCGCTGGGGGGTTTTGGCACCACGACCTTCGGACGCTTATTTTTGGGTGCGGCTTTGCCCGCGGCTTATTTTTGGCACCCCGAGGCCCCTCGTAAAGTCTCGCCCCCATTCCCAGTCCGGCGGACGAACTTCGCCCCCGCCCCCACCAAGGCTATAGCCCACCCGTTTTTTGGCCATTTTTCCGCTGGGGGGTTTTGGCACCACGAACTTCAGGCGCTTATTTTTGGCCGCGGCTTTGCCCGCGGCTTATTTTTGGAACCCCGAGGTCCCTTGCAAAGTCTCGCCCCATTCCGAGTCCGGCGGACGAACTTCGCCCGCGCCCCTCCACCAAGGCTATAGCCCATCCGTTTTTTGGCCATTTTTCCGCTGGGGGGTTTTGGCACCACGACCTTCGGGCGCTTATTTTTGGGCGCGGCTTTGCCCGCGGCTTATTTTTGGCACCCCGAGGCCCCTCGCAAAGTCTCGCCCCATTCCGAGTCCGGCGGACGACCTTCGCCCCGCTCCCCCCACCAAGGCTATAGCCCACCCGTTTTTTGGCCATTTTTCCGCTGGGGGGTTTTGGCACCACGACCATCGGGCGCTTATTTTTGGGGCGCGGCTTTGCCCGCGGCTTATTTTTGGCACCCCGAGGCCCCTCGCAAAGTCTCGCCCCATTGTGAGTCCGGCGGATGAACTTCGCCCGCGCCCCCCACCAAGGCTATAGCCCACCCGTTTTTTGGCCATTTTTTCCGCTGGGGGGTTTTGGCACCACGACCTTCGGGTGCTTATTTTTGGGCGCGGCTTTGCCCGAGGCTTATTTTTGGCACCCCGAGGCCCCTCGCAAAGTCTCGCCCCATTCCGAGTCTGGCGGAGGAACTTCGCCCGCGCCCCCCACCAAGGCTATAGCCCACCCGTTTTTTGGCCATTTTTCCGCTGGGGGGGTTTTGCCACCACAACCTTCGGGCGCTTATTTTTGGGCACGGCTTTGCCCGCGGCTTATTTATGGCACCCCGAGGCCCCTCGCAAAGGCTTGCCCCATTCAGAGTCCAGCGGACGAACTTCGCCCGCGCCCCCCACCAAGGCTATAGCCCACCCGTTTTTTGGCCATTTTTCCGCTGGGGGGGTTTTGGCACCACGACCTTCGGGCGCTTATTTTTGGGCGCGGCTTTGCCCGCGGCTTATTTTTGGCACCCCGAGGCCCCTCGCAAAGTCTCGTCCCATTCCGAGTCCGGCGGACGACCTTCGTCCGCTCCCCCCACCAAGGCTATAGCCCACCCGTTTTTTGGCCATTTTTCCGCTGGGGGGTTTTGGCACCACGACCTTCGGTCGCTTATTTTTGGGCGCGGCTTTGCCCGCGGCTTATTTTTGGTACCCCCGAGGCCCCTCACAAAGTCTCGCCCCATTCCGAGTCTAGCGGACGAACTTCGCCCGCGCCCCCCACCAAGGCTATAGCCCACCCCGTTTTTTGGCCATTTTTCCGCTGGGGGGTTTTGGCACAACGACCTTCGGGCGCTTATTTTTGGGCGCGGCTTTGCCCGCGGCTTATTTTTGACACCCCGAGGCCCCTCGCAAATTCTCGCCCCATTCCGAGTCCGGCGGACGAACTTCGCCCGCGCCCCCCCACCAAGGCTATAGCCCATCCGTTTTTTGGCCATTTTTCCGCTGGGGGGTTTTGGCACCACGACCATCGGGCGCTTATTTTGGGCGCGCTTTGCCCGCGGCTTAGTTTTGGCACCCCGAGGCCCCTCGCAAAGTCTCGCCCCATTGTGAGTCCGGCGGATGAACTTCGACCGCGCCCCCCACCAAGGCTATAGCCCACCCGTTTTTTGGCCATTTTTCCGCTGGGGGGGTTTTGGCACCACGACCTTCGGGTGCTTATTTTTGGGCGCGGCTTTGCCCGAGGCTTATTTTTGGCACCCCGAGGCCCCTCGCAAAGTCTCGCCCCATTCCGAGTCTGGCGGAGGAACTTCGCCCGCGCCCCCCACCAAGGCTATAGCCCACCCGTTTTTTGGCCGTTTTTTCCGCTGGGGGGTTTTGCCACCACAACCTTCGGGCGCTTATTTTTGGGCACGGCTTTGCCTGCGGCTTATTTATGGCACCCCGAGGCCCCTCGCAAACTCTCGCCTCATTCCGAGTCCGGCGGACGAACTTCGCCCGCGCCCCCCACCAAGGCTATAGCCCACCCGTTTTTTGGCCTTTTTTCCGCTGGGGGGTTTTGGCACTACGACCTTCGGGCGCTTATTTTTGGGCGCGGCTTTGCCCGCGGCTTATTTTTGGCACCCCGAGGCCACTCGCAAAGTCTCGCCCCATTCCGAGTCCGCGCGGACGAACATCATCCACGCCCCCCCCCAAGGCTAAAGCCCACCCGTTTTTTGACCTTTTTTCCGCTGGGGGGTTTTGGCACCACGACCTTCGGACGCTTATTTTTGGGTGCGGCTTTGCCCGCGGCTTATTTTTGGCACCCCGAGGCCCCTCGTAAAGTCTCGCCCCATTCCCAGTCCGGCGGACGAACTTCGCCCGCGCCCCCCACCAAGGCTATAGCCCACCCGTTTTTTGGCCATTTTTCCGCTGGGGGGTTTTGGCACCACGAACTTCGGGCGCTTATTTTTGGGCGCGGCTTAGCCCGCGGCTTATTTTTGGAACCCCGAGGTCCCTTGCAAAGTCTCGCCCCATTCCGAGTCCGGCGGACGAACTTCGCCCGCGCCCTCCACCAAGGCTATAGCCCATCCGTTTTTTGGCCATTTTTCCGCTGGGGGGTTTTGGCACCACGACCTTCGGGCGCTTATTTTTGGGCGCGGCTTTGGCCGCGGCTTATTTTTGGCACCCCGAGGCCCCTCGCAAAGTCTCGTCCCATTCCGAGTCCGGCGGACGACCTTCGCCCGCTCCCCCCCACCAAGGCTATAGCCCACCCGTTTTTTGGCCATTTTTCCGCTGGGGGGTTTTGGCACCACGACCTTCGGTCGCTTATTTTTGGGCGCGGCTTTTCCCGCGGCTTATTTTTGGTACCCCCGAGGCCCCTCACAAAGTCTCGCCCCATTCCGAGTCTGGCGCACAAACTTCGCCCGCGCCCCCCACCAAGGCTATAGCCCACCCGTTTTTTGGCCATTTTTCCGCTGGAGGGTTTTGGCACAACGACCTTCGGGCGCTTATTTTTGGGCGCGGCTTTGCCCGCGGCTTATTTTTGACACCCCGAGGCCCCTCGCAAATTCTAGCCCCATTCCGAGTCCGGCGGACGAACTTCGCCCGCGCCCCCCACCAAGGCTATAGCCCATCCGTTTTTTGGCCATTTTTCCGCTGGGGGGTTTTGGCACCACGACCTTCGGGCGCTTATTTTTGGGCGCGGCTTTTCCCGCGGCTTATTTTTGGCACCCCGAGGCCCCTCACAAAGTCTCGCCCCATTCCGAGTCCGGCGGACGAACTTCGCCCGCTCACCCCCACCAAGGCTATAGCCCACCCGTTTTTTGGATATTTTTCCGCTGGGGGGTTTTGGCACCACGACCTTCGGGCGCGTATTTTTGGGCGCGGCTTTGCCCGCGGCTTATTTTTGGCACCCCGAGGCCCCTCGCAAAGTCTCACCCCATTCCGAGTCCGGCGGACGACCTTCACCCGCTCCCCCCACCAAGGCTATAGGCCACCCGTTTTTTGGCCATTTTTCCGCTGGGGGGTTTTGGCACCACGACCATCGGGCGCTTATTTGTGGGCGCGGCTTTGCCCGCGGCTTATTTTTGGCACCCCGAGGCCCCTCGCAAAGTCTCGCCCCATTGTGAGTCCGGCGGATGAACTTCGCCCGCGCCCCCCACCAAGGCTATAGCCCACCCGTTTTTTGGCCATTTTTCCGCTGGGGGGTTTTGGCACCACGACCTTCGGGTGCTTATTTTTGGGCGCGGCTTTGCCCGAGGCTTATTTTTGGCACCCCGAGGCCCCTCGCAAAGTCTCGCCCCATTCCGAGTCTGGCGGAGGAACTTCGCCCGCGCCCCCCACCAAGGCTATAGCCCACCCGTTTTTTGGCCATTTTTCCGCTGGGGGGTTTTGCCACCACAACCTTCGGGCGCTTATTTTTGGGCACGGCTTTGCCCGCGGCTTATTTATGGCACCCCGAGGCCCCTCGCAAAGGCGTGCCCCATTCAGAGTCCGGCGGACGAACTTCGCCCGCGACCCCCACCAAGACTATAGCCCACCCGTTTTTTGGCCATTTTTTCCGCTGGGGGGTTTTGGCACCACGACCTTCGGGCGCTTATTTTTGGTCGCGCCTTTGCCCGCGGCTTATTTTTGGCACCTCGAGGCCCCTCGCAAAGTCTCGCCCCATTCCGAGTCCGGCGGGCGAACTTCGCCCGCGCCCCCCACCAAGGCTATAGCCCACCCGTTTTTTGGCCATTTTTCCGCTGGGGGGTTTTGCCACCACAACCTTCGGGCGCTTATTTTTGTGCACGGCTTTGCCCGCGGCTTATTTATGGCACCCCGAGGCCCCTCACAAAGGCGTGCCCCATTCAGAGTCCGGCGGACGAACTTCGCCCGCGACCCCCACCAAGACTATAGCCCACCCGTTTTTTGGCCATTTTTCCGCTGGGGGGTTTTGGCACCACGACCTTCGGGCGCTTATTTTTGGTCGCGCCTTTGCCCGCGGCTTATTTTTGGCACCTCGAGGCCCCTCGCAAAGTCTCGCCCCATTCCGAGTCCGGCGGGCGAACTTCGCCCGCGCCCCCCACCAAGGCTATAGCCCACCCGTTTTTTGGCCATTTTTCCGCTGGGGGGTTTTGGCACCACGACCTTCGGGCGCTTATTTTCAGGCGCGGCTTTGCCCGCGGCTTATTTTGGCACCCCAAGGCCCCTCGCAAAGTCTCGCCCCATTCCGAGTCCGGCGGATGAACTTCGCCCGCCCCCCCCCCCCCCCCACGAAGGCTATAGCGCACCCGTTTTTTGCCCATTTTTCCGCTGGGGGGTTTTGGCACCACGCCCTTCGGGCGCTTATTTTTGGGCGCGGCTTTGCCCGCGCTTTATTTTTGGCACCCCGAGGCCCCTCGCAAAGTCTCGCCCCATTCCGAGTCCGGCGGATGAACTTCGCCCGCGCCCCCCACCAAGGCTATAGCCCACCCGTTTTTTTGCCTTTTTTCCGCTGGGGGTTTTGGCACCACGACCTTCGGGTGCTTATTTTTGGGCGCGGCTTTGCCCACGGCTTATTTTTCGCACCCCGAGGTCCCTCGCAAAGTCTCGCCCCATTCCGAGTCCGGCGGACGAACTTCGCCCGCGCCTCCCACCAAGGCTATAGCCCACCCGTTTTTTGACCATTTTTCCGCTGGGGGGTTTTGGTACCACGACCTTTGGGCGCTTATTTTTGGGCGCGGCTTTGCCCGCGGCTTATTTTTGGCACCCCGAGGCCCCTCGCAAAGTCTCGCCCCATTCCGAGTCCGGCGGACGAACTTCGCCCGCGCCCCCCACCAAGGCTATAGCCCACCCGTTTTTTGACCATTTTTCCGCTGGGGGGTTTTGGCACCACGACCTTCGGGCGCTTATTTTTGGGCGCGGCTTTGCCCGTGGCTTATTTTTCGCACCCCGAGGCCCCTCGCAAAGTCTCGCCCCATTCCGAGTCCGGCGGACGAACTTCGCCCGCGCCCCCCACCAAGGCTATAGCCCACCCGTTTTTTGGCCTTTTTTCCGCTGGGGGGTTTTGGCACCACGACCTTCGGGCCCTTAATTTTGGACGCGGCATTGCCCGAGGATTATTTTTGGCACCCCGAGGCACCTCGCAAAGTCTCGCCCCATTCCGAGTCCGGCGGACGAACTTCGCCCGCGCCCCCCACCAAGGCTATAGCCCACCCGTTTTTTGGCCATTTTTCCGCTGGGGGGTTTTGGCACCACGACCTTCGGGTGCGGCTTTGCCCGCGGCCTATTTTTGGCACCCCGAGGCCCCTCGCTAAGTCTCGCCCCATTCCGAGTCCGGCAGACGAACTTCGCCCGCGCCCCCCACCAAGGCTATAGCCCACCCGTTTTTTGGCCATTTTTCCGCTGGGGGGTTTTGGCACCACGACCTTCGGGCGCGGCTTTGCCCGCGGATTATTTTTGGCTCCCCGAGGCCCCTCGCAAAGTCTCGCCCGATTCCGAGTCCGGCGGACGAACTTCGCCCGCGCCCCCCCACCAAGGCTATAGCCCACCCGTTTTTTGGCCTTTTTTCCGCTGGGGGGTTTTGGCACCACGACCTTCGGGCGCTTAATTTTGGATGCGGCTTTGCCCGCGGCTTATTTTTGGCACCCCGAGGCCCCTCGCAAAGTCTCGCCCCATTCCGAGTCCGGCGGACGAACTTCGCCCGCGCCCCCCACCAAGGCTATAGCCCACCCGTTTTTTGGCCATTTTTCCGCTGGGGGGTTTTGGCACGACCTTCGGGCGCGGCTTTGCCCGCGGCTTATTTTTGACACCCCCGAGGCCCCTCGCAAAGTCTCGCCCCATTCTGAGTCCGGCGGTCGAACTTCGCCCGCGCTCCCCACCAAGGCTATAGCCCACCCGTTTTTTGTCCTTTTTTCCGCTGGGGGGTTTCGGCACCACGACCTTCGGGCGCTTATTTTTGGGCGCGGCTTTGCCCGCGGCTTGTTTTTGGCACCCCAAGGCCCCTCACAAAGTCTCGCCCCATTCCGAGTCCGGCGGACGAACTTCGCCCGCGCCCCCCACCAAGGCTATAGCCCACCCGTTTTTTGGCCTTTTTTCCGCTGGGGGGTTTTGGCACCACGACCTTCGGGCGCTTAATTTTGGACGCGGCTTTGCCCGCGGCTTAGTTTGGCACCCCGAGGCCCCTCGCAAAGTCTCGCCGCATTCCGAGTCCGGCGGACGAACTTCGCCCGCGCCCCCCCACCAAGGCTATAGCCCACCCGTTTTTTGGCCATTTTTCCGCTGGGGGGTTTTGGCACCACGACCTTCGGGCGCTTATTTTCAGGCGCGGCTTTGCCCGCGGCTTATTTTGGCACCCCGAGGCCCATCGCAAAGTCTCGCCCCATTCCGAGTCCGGCGGATGAACTTCGCCCGCCCCCCCCCCCCCCACGAAGGCTATAGCGCACCCCGTTTTTTGCCCATTTTTCCGCTGGGGGGTTTTGGCACCACGCCCTTCGGGCGCTTATTTTTGGGCGCGGCTTTGCCCGCGCTTTATTTTTGGCACCCCGAGGCCCCTCGCAAAGTCTCGCCCCATTCCGAGTCCGGCGGATGAACTTCGCCCGCGCCCCCCACCAAGGCTATAGCCCACCCGTTTTTTTGACTTTTTTCCGCTGGGGGTTTTGGCACCACGACCTTCGGGTGCTTATTTTTGGGCGCGGCTTTGCCCACGGCTTATTTTTCGCACCCCGAGGTCCCTCGCAAAGTCTCGCCCCATTCCGAGTCCGGCGGACGAACTTCGCCCGCGCCTCCCACCAAGGCTATAGCCCACCCGTTTTTTGACCATTTTTCCGCTGGGGGGTTTTGGCACCACGACCTTCGGGCGCTTATTTTTGGGCACGGCTTTGCCCGCGGCTTATTTTTGGCACCCCCGAGGCCCCTCGCAAAGTCTCGCCCCATTCCGAGTCCGGCGGACGAACTTCGCCCGCGCCCCCCACCAAGGCTATAGCCCACCCGTTTTTTTGCCTTTTTTCCGCTGGGGGTTTTGGCACCACAACCTTCGGGTGCTTATTTTTGGGCGCGGCTTTGCCCACGGCTTATTTTTCGCACCCCGAGGTCCCTCGCAAAGTCTCGCCCCATTCCGAGTCCGGCGGACGAACTTCGCCCGCGCCTCCCACCAAGGCTATAGCCCACCCGTTTTTTGACCATTTTTCCGCTGGGGGGTTTTGGCACCACGACCTTCGGGCGCTTATTTTTGGGCGCGGCTTTGCCCGCGGCTTATTTTTGGTACCCCCGAGGCCCCTCGCAAAGTCTCGCCCCATTCCGAGTCCGGCGGACGAACTTCGCCCGCGCCCCCCACCAAGGCTATAGCCCACCCGTTTTTTGACCATTTTTCCGCTGGGGGGTTTTGGCACCACGACCTTCGGGCGCTTATTTTTGGGCACGGCTTTGCCCGTGGCTTATTTTTCGCACCCCGAGGCCCCTCGCAAAGTCTCGCCCGATTCCGAGTCCGGCGGACGAACTTCGCCCGCGCCCCCCCACCAAGGCTATAGCCCACCCGTTTTTTGGCCTTTTTTCCGCTGGGGGGTTTTGGCACCACGACCTTCGGGCCCTTAATTTTGGACGCGGCATTGCCCGAGGATTATTTTTGGCACCCCGAGGCCCCTCGCAAAGTCTCGCCCCATTCCGAGTCCGGCGGACGAACTTCGCCCGCGCCCCCCACCAAGGCTATAGCCCACCCGTTTTTTGGCCATTTTTCCGCTGGGGGGTTTTGGCACCACGACCTTCGGGTGCGGCTTTGCCCGCGGCCTATTTTTGGCACCCCGAGGCCCCTCGCTAAGTCTCGCCCCATTCCGAGTCCGGCAGACGAACTTCGCCCGCGCCCCCCACCAAGGCTATAGCCCACCCGTTTTTTGGCCATTTTTCCGCTGGGGGGTTTTGGCACCACGACCTTCGGGCGCGGCTTTGCCCGCGGATTATTTTTGGCTCCCCGAGGCCCCTCGCAAAGTCTCGCCCGATTCCGAGTCCGGCGGACGAACTTCGCCCGCGCCCCCCCACCAAGGCTATAGCCCACCCGTTTTTTGGCCTTTTTTCCGCTGGGGGGTTTTGGCACCACGACCTTCGGGCACTTAATTTTGGATGCGGCTTTGCCCGCGGCTTATTTTTGGCACCCCGAGGCCCCTCGCAAAGTCTCGCCCCATTCCGAGTCCGGCGGACGAACTTCGCCCGCGCCCCCCACCAAGGCTATAGCCCACCCGTTTTTTGGCCATTTTTCCGCTGGGGGTTTTGGCACCACGACCTTCGGGTGCGGCTTTGCCCGCGGCCTATTTTTGGCACCCCGAGGCCCCTCGCAAAGTCTCGCCCCATTCCGAGTCCGGCAGACGAACTTCGCCCGCGCCCCCCCACCAAGGCTATAGCCCACCCGTTTTTTGGCCATTTTTCCGCTGGGGGGTTTTGGCACCACGACCTTCGGGCGCGGCTTTGCCCGCGGATTATTTTTGGCTCCCCGAGGCCCCTCGCAAAGTCTCGCCCGATTCCGAGTCCGGCGGACGAACTTCGCCCGCGCCCCCCACCAAGGCTATAGCCCACCCGTTTTTTGGCCTTTTTTCCGCTGGGGGGTTTTGCCACGACCTTCGGGCGCGGCTTTTCCCGCGGCTTATTTTTGACACCCCGAGGCCCCTCGCAAAGTCTCGCCCCATTCCGAGTCCGGCGGACGAACTTCGCCCGCGCTCCCCACCAAGGCTATAGCCCACCCGTTTTTTGTCCTTTTTTCCGCTGGGGGGTTTTGGCACCACGACCTTCGGGCGCTTATTTTTGGGCGCGGCTTTGCCCGCGGCTTGTTTTTGGCACCCCAAGGCCCCTCACAAAGTCTCGCCCCATTCCGAGTCCGGCGGACGAACTTCGCCCGCGCCCCCCCACCAAGGCTATAGCCCACCCGTTTTTTGGCCTTTTTTCCGCTGGGGGGTTTTGGCACCACGACCTTCGGGCGCTTAATTTTGGACGCGGCTTTGCCCGCGGCTTAGTTTGGCACCCCGAGGCCCCTCGCAAAGTCTCGCCCCATTCCGAGTCCGGCGGACGAACTTCGCCCGCGCCCCCCCACCAAGGCTATAGCCCACCCGTTTTTTGGCCATTTTTCCGCTGGGGGGTTTTGGCACCACGACCTTCGGTCACTTATTTTTGGGCGCGGCTTTGCCCGCGGCTTATTTTTGGCACCCCGAGGCCCCTCGCAAAGTCTTGCACCATTCCGAGTCCGGCGGACAAACTTCGCCCGCGCCCCCCACCAAGGCTATAGCCCACCCGTTTTTTGTCCTTTTTTCCGCTGGGGGGTTTTGGCACCACGACCTTCGGGCGCTTATTTTTGGGCGCGGCTTTGCCCGCGGCTTATTTTTGGTACCCCGAGGCCCCTCGCAAACTCTCGCCCCATTCCGAGTCCGGCGGACGAACTTCGCCCGCGCCCCCCACCAAGGCTATAGCCCACCCGTTTTTTGGCCATTTTTCCGCTGGGGGGTTTTGGCACCACGACCTTCGGGCGCTTATTTTTGGGCGCGGCTTTGCCCGCGGCTTATTTTGGCACCCCGAGGCCCCTCGCAAAGTCTCACCCCATTCCGAGTCCGGCGGATGAACTTCGCCCGCCCCCCCCCCCCACGAAGGCTATAGCGCACCCGTTTTTTGCCCATTTTTCCGCTGGGGGGTTTTGGCACCACGCCCTTCGGGCGCTTATTTTTGGGCGCGGCTTTGCCCGCGCTTTAGTTTTGGCACCCCGAGGCCCCTCGCAAAGTCTCGCCCCATTCCGAATCCGGCGGACGAACTTCGCCCGCGCCCCCCACCAAGGCTATAGCCCACCCGTTTTTTGGCCATTTTTTGTGCTGGGGGGTTTTGGCACCACGACCTTGGGGCGCTTATTTTTGGGCGTTGGTTTGCCCGCGGCTTATTTTTGACACCCCGAGGCCCCTCGCAAAGTCTCGCCCCATTCCGAGTTCGGCGGACGAACTTCGCCCGCGCCCCCCCACCAAGGCTATAGCCCACCCGTTTTTCGGCCATTTTTCCGCTGGGGGGTTTTGGCACCACGACCTTCGGGCGCGGCTTTGCCCGCGGCTTATTTTTGGCACCCCGAGGCCCCTCGCAAAGTCTCGTCCCATTCCGAGTCCGGCGGACGAACTTCGCCCGCGCCCCCCACCAACGCTATAGCCCACCCGTTTTTTGTCCTTTTTTCCGCTGGGGGGTTTTGGTACCACGAACTTCGGGCGCTTATTTTTGGGCGCGGCTTTGTCCGCGGCTTATTTTTGGCACCCCGAGGCCCCTCGCAAAGTCTCGTCCCATTCCGAGTCCGGCGGACGAACATCGCCCGCGCCCCCCACCAAGGCTATAGCCCACCCGTTTTTTGGCCATTTTTCCGCTGGGGGGTTTTGGCACCACGACCTTCGGGCGCTTATTTTTGGGCGCGGCTTTGCCTGCGGCTTATTTTTGGCACCCCGAGGCCCCTCGCAAAGTCTCGCCCCATTCCGAGTCCGGCGGACGAACTTCTCCCGCGCCCCCCCCACCAAGGCTATAGCCCACCCGTTTTTTTGGCCATTTTTCCGCTGGGGGGTTTTGGCACCACGACCTTCGGGCGCCTATTTTTGGGCGCGGCTTTGCCCGCGGCTTATTTTTGGTACCCCGAGGCCCCTCGCAAACTCTCGACCCATTCCGAGTCCGGCGGACGAACTTCGCCCGCGCCCCCCACCAAGGCTATAGCCCACCCATTTTTTGGCCATTTTTCCGCTGGGGGGTTTTGGCACCACGACCTTCGGGCGCTTATTTTTGGGCGCAGCTTTGCCCGTGGCTTATTTTTGGCACCCCGAGGCCCCTCGCAAAGTCTCGCCCCATTCCGAGTCCGGCGGACGAACTTCGCCCGCGCCCCCCCACCAAGGCTATAGCCCACCCGTTTTTTGGCCTTTTTTCCGCTGGGGGGTTTTGGCACCACGACCTTCGGGCGCTTATTTTTGGGCGCGGCAGTGCCTGCGGCTTATTTTTGGCACCCCGAGGCCCCTCGCAAACTTTCGCCCCATTCCGAGTCCGGCGGACGAACTTCGCCCGCGCCCCCCACCAAGGCTATAGCCCACCCGTTTTTTGGCCATTTTTCCGCTGGGGGGTTTTAGCACCACGACCTTCAGGCGCTTATTTTTGGGCGCGGCTTTGTCCGCGGCTTATTTTTGGTACCCCGAGGCCCCTCGCAAAGTCTCGCCCCATTCCGAGTCCGGCGGACGAACTTCGCCCGCGCCCCCCCACCAAGGCTATAGCCCACCCGTTTTTTGGCCATTTTTCCGCTGGGGGGTTTTGGCACCACGACCTTCGGGCGATTATTTTTGGGCGCGGCTTTGCCCGCGGCTTATTTTTGGCACCCCGAGGCCCCTCGCAAAGTCTCGCCCCATTCCGAGTCCGGCGGACGAACTTCGCCCGCGCCCCCCACCAAGGCTATAACCCACCCGTTTTTTGGCCATTTTTCCGCTGGGGGGTTTTGGCACCACGACCTTCGGGCGCTTATTTTTGGGCGCGGCTTTCCCCGCGGCTTATTTTTGGTACCCCGAGGCCCCTCGCAAAGTCTCGCCCCATTCCGAGTCCGGCGGACGAACATCGCCCGCGCCCCCCCACCAAGGCTATAGCCCACCCGTTTTTTGGCCATTTTTCCGCTGGGGAGTTTTGGCACCACGATCATCGGGCGCTTATTTTTGGGCGCGGCTTTGCACGCGGCTTATTTTTGGCACCCCGAGGCCCCTCGCAAACTCTCGCCCCATTCCGAGTCCGGCGGACGAACTTCGCCCGTGCCCCCCACCAAGGCTATAGCCCACCCGTTTTTTGGCCATTTTTCCGCTGGGGGGTTTTGGCACCACGACCTTCGGGCGCTTATTTTTGGGCGCGGCTTTCCCCGCGGTTTTTTTTTTGGCACCCCGAGGCCCCTCGCAAAGTCTCGCCCCATTCCGAATCCGGCGGACGAACTTCGCCCGCGCCCCCCACCAAGGCTATAGCCCACCCGTTTTTTGTCCTTTTTTCCGCTGGGGGGTTTTGGTACCACGACCTTCGGGCGCTTATTTTTGGGCGCGGCTGTGCCCGCGGCTTATTTTTGGCACCCCGAGGCCCCTCGCAAAGTCTCGCCCCATTCCGAGTCCGGCGGACGAACTTCGCCCGCGCCCCCCACCAAGGCTATAGCCCATCCGTTTTTTGTCCTTTTTTCCGCTGGGGGGTTTTGGTACCACGACCTTCGGGCGCTTATTTTTGGGCGCGGCTGTACCCGCGGCTTATTTTTGGCACCCCGAGGCCCCTCGCAAAGTCTCGCCCCATTCCGAGTCCGGCGGACGAACTTCGCCCGCGCCCCCCACCAAGGCTATAGCCCACCCGTTTTTTGTCCATTTTTCCGCTGGGGGGTTTTGGCACCACGACCTTCGGGCGTTTATTTTTGGGCGCGGCCTTGCCCGCGGCTTATTTTTGGTACCCCGAGGCCCCTCGCAATGTCTCGCCCCATTCCGAGTCCGGCGGACGAACTTCGCCCGCGCCCCCCACCAAGACTATAGCCCACCCGTTTTTTGGCCATTTTTCCGCTGGGGGGTTTTGGCACCACGACCTTCGGGCGCTTATTTTTGGGCGCGGCTTTGCCCGCGGCTTATTTTTGGTACCCCGAGGCCCCTCGCCAAGTCTCGTCCCATTCCGAGTCCGGCGGACGAACTTCGCCCGCGCCCCCCCACCGAGGCTATAGCCCACCCGTTTTTTGTCCATTTTTCCGCTGGGGGGTTTTGGCACCACGACCTTCGGGCGTTTATTTTTGGGCGCGGCCTTGCCCGCGGCTTTTTTTTGGTACCCCGAGGCCCCTCGCAATGTCTCGCCCCATTCCGAGTCCGGCGGACGAACTTCGCCCGCGCCCCCCACCAAGGCTATAGCCCACCCGTTTTTTGGCCATTTTTCCGCTGGGGGGTTTTGGCACCACGACCTTCGGGTGCTTATTTTTGGGCGCGGCTTTGCCCGCGGCTTATTTTTGGCACCCCGAGGCCCCTCGCAAACTCTCGCCCCATTCCGAGTCCGGCGGAGGAACTTCGCCCGCGCCCCCCACCAAGGCTATAGCCCACCCGTTTTTTGGCCATTTTTCCGCTGGGGGGTTTTGGCACCACGACCTTCGGGTGCTTATTTTTGGGCGCGGCTTTGCCCGCGGCTTATTTTTGGCACCCCGAGGCCCCTCGCAAACTCTCGCCCCATTCCGAGTCCGACGGACGAACTTCGCCCGCGCCCCCCACCAAGGCTATAGCCCACCCGTTTTTTGGCCATTTTTCCGCTGGGGGGTTTTGGCACCACGACCTTCGGGCGCTTATTTTTGGGCGCGGCTTTGCCCACGGCTTATTTTTGGTACCCCGAGGCCCCTCGCAAAGTCTCGCCCCATTCCGAGTCCGGCGGATGAACTTCGCCCGCGCCCCCCCACCAAGGCTATAGCCCACCCGTTTTTTGGCCATTTTTCCGCTGGGGGGTTTTGGCACCACGACCTTCGGGCGCTTATTTTTCGGCGCGGCTTTGCCCGCGGCTTATTTTTGGCACCCCGAGGCCCCTCGCAAACTCTCGCCCCATTCCGAGTCCGGCGGACGAACTTCGCCCGCGCCCCCCCACCAAGGCTATAGCCCACCCGTTTTTTGGCCATTTTTCCGCTGGGGGGTTTTGGCACCACGACCTTCGGGCGCTTATTTTTGGGCACGGCTTTGTCCGCGGCTTATTTTTGGCACCCCGAGGCCCCTCGCAAAGTCTCGCCCCATTCCGAGTCCGGCGGACGAACTTCGCCCGCGCCCCCCACCAAGGCTATAGCCCACCCGTTTTTTGGCCTTTTTTCCGCTGGGGGGTTTTGGCACCACGACCTTCGGGCTCTTATTTTTGGGCGAGGCTGTGCCCGCGGCTTATTTTTGGCACCCCGAGGCCCCTCCCAAAGTCTCGCCCCATTCCGAGTCCGGCGGACGAACTTCGCCCGCGCCCCCCACCAAGGCTATAGCCCACCCGTTTTTTGGCCTTTTTTCCGCTGGGGGGTTTTGGCACCACGACCTTCGGGCACTTATTTTTGGGCGCGGCTTTGCCCGCGGCTTATTTTTGGCACCCCGAGGCCCCTCGCAAAGTCTCGCCCCATTCCGAGTCCGGCGGACGAACTTCGCCCGCGCCCCCCACCAAGGCTATAGCCCACCCGTTTTTTGGCCTTTTTTCCGCTGGGGGGTTTTGGCACCACGACCTTCGGGCTCTTATTTTTGGGCGCGGCTGTGCCCGCGGCTTATTTTCGGCACCCCGAGGCCCCTCCCAAAGTCTCGCCCCATTCCGAGTCCGGCGGACGAACTTCGCCCGCGCCCCCCACCAAGGCTATATATAGCCCACCCGTTTTTTGGCCATTTTTCCGCTGGGGGGTCTTGGGACCCCGACCTTCGGGGGCTGATTTTTGGGCGCTGCTGTGCCCGTGGCCTATTTTTGGTACACGGATGCCGCCAGCCAAGTCTGGTGCCATTCCGAGCCCCGCGGAAGAACTTCGCCCACGCCCCCCACCAAGGCTATAGCCCACCCGTTTTTTGGCCATTTTTCCGCTGGGGGGTCTTGGGACCCCGACCTTCGGGGGCTGTTTTTTGGGCGCGGCTGTGCCCGTGTCCTATTTTTGGCACACGGAGGCCGCCCGCCAAGTCTGGTGCCATTCCGAGTCCCGCGGACGAACTTCGCCCACGCCCCCCACCAAGGCTATAGCCCACCCGTTTTTTGGCCATTTTTCCGCTGGGGGGTCTTGGGACCCCGACCTTCGGGGGCTGATTTTTGGGCGCTGCTGTGCCCGTGGCCTATTTTTGGCACACGGAGGCCGCCCGCCAAGTCTGGTGCCATTCCGAGTCCCGCGGACGAACTTCGCCCTCGCCCCCCACCAAGGCTATAGCCCACCCGTTTTTTGGCCATTTTTCCGCTAGGGGGTCTTGTGACCCCGACCTTCGGGGGCTGTTTTTTGGGCGCGGCTGTGCCCGTGGCCTATTTTTGGCACACGGAGGCCGCCCGCCAAGTCTGGTGCCATTCAGAGTCCCGCGGACGAACTTCGCCCACGCCCCCCACCAAGGCTATAGCCCACCCATTTTTTGGCCATTTTTCCGCTGGGGGGTCTTGGGACCCCGACCTTCGGGGGCTGATTTTTGGGCGCTGCTGTGCCCGTGGCCTATTTTTGGCACACGGAAGCCGCCCGCCAAGTATGGTGCCATTCCGAGTCCCGCGGACGAACTTCGCCCTCGCCCCCCACCAAGGCTATAGCCCACCCGTTTTTTGGCAATTTTTCCGCTAGGGGGTCTTGTGACCCCGACCTTCGGGGGCTGTTTTTTGGGCGCGGCTGTGCCCGTGGCCTATTTTTGGCACACGGAGGCCGCCCGCCAAGTCTGGTGCCATTCAGAGTCCCGCGGACGAACTTCGCCCACGCCCCCCACCAAGGCTATAGCCCACCCATTTTTTGGCCATTTTTCCGCTGGGGGGTCTTGGGACCCCGACCTTCGGGGGCTGATTTTTGGGCGCTGCTGTGCCCGTGGCCTATTTTTGGCACACGGAAGCCGCCCGCCAAGTCTGGTGCCATTCCGAGTCCCGCGGACGAACTTCGCCCTCGCCCCCCACCAAGGCTATAGCCCACCCGTTTTTTGGCCATTTTTCCGCTAGGGGGTCTTGTGACCCCGACCTTCGGGGGCTGTTTTTTGGGCGCGGCTGTGCCCGTGGCCTATTTTTGGCACACGGAGGCCGCCCGCCAAGTCTGGTGCCATTCAGAGTCCCGCGGACGAACTTCGCCCACGCCCCCCACCAAGGCTATAGCCCACCCATTTTTTGGCCATTTTTCCGCTGGGGGGTCTTGGGACCCCGACCTTCGGGGGCTGATTTTTGGGCGCTGCTGTGCCCGTGGCCTATTTTTGGCACACGGAAGCCGCCCGCCAAGTCTGGTGCCATTCCGAGTCCCGCGGACGAACTTCGCCCTCGCCCCCCACCAAGGCTATAGCCCACCCGTTTTTTGGCCATTTTTCCGCTGGGGGGTCTTGGGACCCCGACCTTCGGGGGCTGATTTTTGGGCGCTGCTGTGCCCGTGGCCTATTTTTGGCACACGGAAGCCGCCCGCCAAGTCTGGTGCCATTCCGAGTCCCGCGGACGAACTTCGCCCACGCCCCCCACCAAGGCTATAGCCCACCCATTTTTTGGCCATTTTTCCGCTGGGGCGTCTTGGGACCCCGACCTTCGGGGGCTGATTTTTTGGCGCGGCTGTGTCCGTGGCCTATTTTTGGCACACGGAAGCCGCCCGCCAAGTCTGGTGCCATTCCGAGTTCCGCGGACGAACTTCGCCCACGCCCCCCACCAAGGCTATAGCCCACCCATTTTTTGGCCATATTTCCGCTGGGGGGTCTTGGGACCCCGACCTTCGGGGGCTGATTTTTGGGCGCGGCTGTGCCCGTGGCCTATTTTTGGCAGACGGAGGCCGCCCGCCAAGTCTGGTGCCATTCCGAGTCCCGCGGACGAACTTCGCCCACGCCCCCCACCAAGGCTATAACCCACCCGTTTTTTGGCCATTTTTCCGCTGGGGGGTCTTGGGGCCCCGACCTTCGGGGGCTGTTTTTTGGGCGCGGCTGTGCCCGTGGCCTATTTTTGGCACACGGAGGCCGCCCACCAAGTCTGGTGCCATTCAGAGTCCCGCGGACGAACTTCGCCCAGGCCCCCCACCAAGGCTATAGCCCACCCATTTTTTGGCCATTTTTCCGCTGGGGGGTCTTGGGACCCCGACCTTTGGGGGCTGATTTTTGGGCGCTGCTGTGCCCGTGGCCTATTTTTGGCACACGGAGGCCGCCCGCCAAGTCTGGTGCCATTCCGAGTCCCGCGGACGAACTTCGCCCACGCCCCCCACCAAGGCTATAGCCCACCCGTTTTTTGGCCATTTTTCCGCTGGGGGGTCTTGGGACCCCGACCTTCGGGGGCTGTTTTTTGGGCGCGGCTGTGCCCGTGGCCTATTTTTGGCACACGGAGGCCGCCCGCCAAGTCTGGTGCCATTCCGAGTCCCGCGGACGAACTTCGCCCAGGCCCCCCACCAAGGCTATAGCCCACCCGTTTTTTGGCCATTTTTCCGCTGGGGGGTCTTGGGACCCCGACCTTCGGGGGCTGATTTTTGGGCGCTGCTGTGCCCGTGGCCTATTTTTGAACACGGAGGCCGTCCGCCAAGTCTGGTGCCATTCCGAGTCCCGCGGACGAACTTCGCCCACGCCCCCCACCAAGGCTATAGCCAACCCGTTTTTTGGCCATTTTTCCGCTGGGGGGTCTTGGGACCCCGACCTTCGGGGGCTGTTTTTTGGGCACGGCTGTGCCCGTGGCCTATTTTTGGCACACGGAGGCCGCCCGCCAAGTCTGGTGCCATTCCGAGTCCCGCGGACGAACTTCGCCCACGCCCCCCACCAAGGCTATATATAGCCCACCCCGTTTTTTGGCCATTTTTCCGCTGGGGGGTCTTGGGACCCCGACCTTCGGGGGCTGATTTTTGGGCGCTGCTGTGCCCGTGGCCTATTTTTGGCACACGGAGGCCGCCCGCCAAGTCTGGTGCCATTCCGAGTCCCGCGGACGAACATCGCCCACGCCACCCACCAAGGCTATAGCCCACCCGTTTTTTGGCCATTTTTCCGCTGGGGGGTCTTGGGACCCCGACCTTCGGGGGCTGTTTTTTGGGCGCGGCTGTGCCCGTGGCATATTTTTGGCACACGGAGGCCGTCCGCCATGTCTGGTGCCATTCCGAGCCCCGCGGAAGAACTTCGACCACGCCCCCCACCAAGGCTATAGCCCACCCGTTTTTTGGCCATTTTTCCGCTGGGGGGTCTTGGGACCCCGACCTTCGGGGGCTGTTTTTTGGGCGCGGCTGTGCCCGTGGCCTACTTTTGGCACACGGAGGCCGCCCGCCAAGTCTGGTGCCATTCCGAGTCCCGCGGACGAACTTCGCCCACGCCCCCCACCAAGGCTATAGCCCACCCGTTTTTTGGCCATTTTTCCGCTGGGGGGTCTTGGGACCCCGACCTTCGGGGGCTGTTTTTTGGGCGCGGCTGTGCCCGTGGCCTATTTTTGGGACACAGAGGCCGCCCGCCAAGTCTGGTGCCATTCCGAGTCCGCGGACGAACTTCGCCCACGCCCCCCACCAAGGCTATAGCCCACCCGTTTTTTGGCCATTTTTCCGCTGGGGGGTGTTGGGACCCCGACCTTTGGGGGCTGTTTTTTGGGCACGGCTGTGCCCGTGGCCTATTTTTGGCACACGGAGGCCGCCCGCCAAGTCTGGTGCCATTCCAAGTCCCGCGGACGAACTTCGCCCACGCCCCCCACCAAGGCTATAGCCCACCCGTTTTTTGGCCATTTTTCCGCTGGGGGGTCTTGGGACCGCGACCTTCGGCGGCTGATTTTTGGGCGCTGCTGTGCCCGTGGCCTATTTTTGGCACACGGAAGCCGCCCGCCAAGTCTGGTGCCATTCCGAGTCCCGCGGACGAACTTCGCCCTCGCCCCCCACCAAGGCTATAGCCCACCCGTTTTTTGGCCATTTTTCCGCTGGGGGGTCTTGGGACCCCGACCTTCGGGGGCTGTTTTTTGGGCGCGGCTGTGCCCGTGGCATATTTTTGGCACACGGAGGCCGCCCGCCAAGTCTGGTGCGATTCCGAGCCCCGCGGAAGAACTTCGCCCACGCCCCCCACCAAGGCTATAGCCCACCCGTTTTTTGGCCATTTTTCCGCTGGGGGGTCTTGGGACCCCGACCTTCGGGGGCTGTTTTTTGGGCGCGGCTGTGCCCGTGGCCTACTTTTGGCACAAGGAGGCCGCCCGCCAAGTCTGGTGCCATTCCGAGTCCCGCGGACGAACTTCGCCCACGCCCCCCACCAAGGCTATAGCCCACCCGTTTTTTGGCCATTTTTCCGCTGGGGGGTCTTGGGACCCCGACCTTCGGGGGCTGTTTTTTGGGCACGGCTGTGCCCGTGGCCTATTTTTGGCACACGGAGGCCGCCCGCCAAGTCTGGTGCCATTCCAAGTCCCGCGGACGAACTTCGCCCACGCCCCCCACCAAGGCTATAGCCCACCCGTTTTTTGGCCATTTTTCCGCTGGGGGGTCTTGGGACCCCGACCTTCGGGGGCTGATTTTTGGGCGCTGCTGTGCCCGTGGCCTATTTTTGGCACACGGAAGCCGCCCGCCAAGTATGGTGCCATTCCGAGTCCCGCGGACGAACTTCGCCCTCGCCCCCCACCAAGGCTATAGCCCACCCATTTTTTGGCCATTTTTCCGCTGGGGGGTCTTGGGACCCCGACCTTCGGGGGCTGATTTTTGGGCGCTGCTGTGCCCGTGGCCTATTTTTGGCACACGGAAGCCGCCCGCCAAGTATGGTGCCATTCCGAGTCCCGCGGACGAACTTCGCCCTCGCCCCCCACCAAGGCTATAGCCCACCCATTTTTTGGCCATTTTTCCGCTGGGGGGTCTTGGGACCCCGACCTTCGGGGGCTTTGTTTTGGGCGCGGCTGTGCCCGTGGCCTATTTTTGGCACACGGAGGCCGCCCGCCAAGTCTGGTGCCATTCAGAGTCCCGCGGACGAACTTCGCCCACGCCCCCCACCAAGGCTATAGCCCACCCATTTTTTGGCCATTTTTCCGCTGGGGGGTCTTGGGACCCCGACCTTCGGGGGCTGATTTTTGGGCGCTGCTGTGCCCGTGGCCTATTTTTGGCACACGGAGGCCGCCCGCCAAGTCTGGTGCCATTCCGAGTCCCGCGGTCGAACTTCGCCCACGCCCCCCACCAAGGCTATAGCCCACCCATTTTTTGGCCATTTTTCCGCTGGGGCGTCTTGGGACCCCGACCTTCGGGGGCTGATATTTTGGCGCGGCTGTGCCCGTGGCCTATTTTTGGCACACGGAAGCCGCCCGCCAAGTCTGGTGCCATTCCGAGTCCCGCGGACGAACTTCGCCCACGCCCCCCACCAAGGCTATAGCCCACCCATTTTTTGGCCATATTTCCGCTGGGGGGTCTTGGGACCCCGACCTTCGGGGGCTGATTTTTGGGCGCGGCTGTGCCCGTGGCCTATTTTTGGCAGACGGAGGCCGCCCGCGAAGTCTGGTGCCATTCCGAGTCCCGCGGACGAACTTCGCCCACGCCCCCCACCAAGGCTATAGCCCACCCGTTTTTTGGCCATTTTTCCGCTGGGGGGTCTTGGGATCCCGACCTTCGGTGGCTGATTTTTGGGCGCGGCTGTGCCCGTGGCCTATTTTTGGCACACGGAGGCCGCCCGCGAAGTCTGGGGCCATTACGAGTCCGGCGGACGAACTTCGCCCACGCCCCCCACCAAGGCTATAGCCCACCCGTTTTTTGGCCATTTTTCCGCTGGGGGGTCTTGGGACCCCGACCTTCGGGGGCTGTTTTTTGGGCGCGGCTGTGCCCGTGGCCTATTTTTGGCACACGGAGGCCGCCCGCCAAGTCTGGGGCCATTCCGAGTCCCGCGGACGAACTTCGCCCACGCCCCCCACCAAGGCTATAGCCCACCCGTTTTTTGGCCATTTTTCTGCTGGGGGGTCTTTGGACCCCGAACTTCGGGGGCTGATTTTTGTGCGCGGCTGTGCCCGTGGCCTATTTTTGGCACACGGAGGCCGCCCGCCAAGTCGGGGGCCATTCCGAGTCCCGCGGACGAACTTCGCCCACGCCCCCCACCAAGGCTATAGCCCACCCGTTTTTTCACAATTTTTCCGCTGGGGGGTCTTGGGACCCCGACCTTCGGGGGCTGATTTTTGGGCGCGGCTGTGCCCGTGGCCTATTTTTGGCACACGGAGGCCGCCCGCCAAGTCTGGAGCCATTCCGAGTCCCGTGGACGAACTTCGCCCACGCCCCCCACCAAGGCTATAGCCCACCCGTTTTTTGGCCATTTTTCCGCTGGGGGGTCTTGGGACCGCGACCTTCGGGGGCTGATTTTTGGGCGCTGCTGTGCCCGTGGCCTATTTTTGGCACACGGAAGCCGCCCGCCAAGTCTGGTGCCATTCCGAGTCCCGCGGACGAACTTCGCCCACGCCCCCCACCAAGGCTATAGTCCACCCGTTTTTTGGTCATTTTTCCGCTGGGGGGTCTTGGGACCCCGACCTTCGGGGGCTGATTTTTGGGCGCTGCTGTGCCGGCGGCCTATTTTTGGCACACGGAGGCCGCCCGCCAAGTCTGGTACCATTCCGAGTCCCGCGGACGAACGTCGCCCACGCCGCCCACCAAGGCTATAGCCCACCCGTTTTTTGGCCATTTTTTCCGCTGGGCGGTCTTGGGACCCCGACCTTCGGGGGCTGATTTTTGGGCGCGGCTGTTCCCGTGGCCTGTTTTTGGCACACGGAGGCTGCCCGCCAAGTATGGTGCCATTCCGAGTCCCGCGGACGAACTTCGCCCACGCCCCCCACCAAGGCTATAGCCCACCCGTTTTTTGGCCATTTTTCCGCTGGGGGGTCTTGGGACCCCGACCTTCGGGGGCTGATTTTTGGGCGCGGTTGTGCCCGTGGCCTATTTTTGGCACACGGAGGCTGCCCACCAAGTCTGGGGCCATTCCGAGTCCGGCGGACGAACTTCGCCCACGCCCCCCACATAGGCTATAGCCCACCTGTTTTTTGGCCATTTTTCCGCTGGGGGGTCTTGGGACCCCGACCTTCGGGGGCTGATTTTTGGGAGCGGCTGTGCCCGTGGCCTATTTTTGGCACACGGAGGCCGCCCGCCAAGTCTGGGGCCATTCCGAGTCCCGCGGACGAACTTCGCCCACGCCGCCCACCAAGGCTATAGCCCACCCGTTTTTTGGCCATTTTTCCGCTGGGGGGTCTTGGGAACCCGACCTTCGGGGGCTGATTTTTGGGCGCGGCTGTACCCGTGGCCTATTTTTGGCACACGGAGGCCGCCCGCGAAGTCTGGGGCCATTACGAGTCCGGCGGACGAACTTCGCCCACGCCCCC
This sequence comes from Citrus unshiu, assembly GCA_033242345.1. NCBI lineage: Eukaryota > Viridiplantae > Streptophyta > Magnoliopsida > Sapindales > Rutaceae > Citrus > Citrus unshiu. Next base: position 26,493 of record BTHF01000079.1, read on the forward strand.
CACCAAGGCTATAGCCCACCCGTTTTTTGGCCATTTTTCCGCTGGGGGGTCTTGGGACCCCGACCTTCGGGGGCTGATTTTTGGTCGCGGCTGTGCCCGTGGCCTATTTTTGGTACACGGAGGCCGCCCGCCAAGTATGGTGCCATTCCGAGTCCCGCGGACGAACTTCACCCACGCCCCCCACCAAGGCTATAGCCCACCCTTTTTTTGCCCATTTTTCCGCTGGGGGGTCTTGGGACCCCGACCTTCGGGGGCTGATTTTTGGGCGCTGCTGTGCCCGTGGCCTATTTTTGGCACACGGAGGCCGCCCGCGAAGTCTGGGGCCATTACGAGTCGGGCGTACGAACTTCGCCCACGTCCCCCACCAAGGCTATAGGCCACCAGTTTTTTGGCCATTTTTCCGCTGGGGAGTCTTGGTACCCCCGACCTTCTGGGGCTGATTTTTGGGCGCGGTTGTGCCCGTGGCCTATTTTTTGCACACGGAGGCCGCCCGCCAAGTCTGCGGCCATTCTGAGTCCCGCGGACGAACTTCACCCACGCCCCCCACCAAGGCTATAGCCCACCCGTTTTTTGGCCATTTTTCCGCTGGGGGGTCTTGGGACCCCGACCTTCGGGGGCTGATTTTTGGGCGCGGCTGTGCCCGTGGCCTATTTTTGGCACACGGAGGCCGCATGCCAAGTCTGGTGCCATTCCGAGTCCCGCGGACGAACTTCGCCCACGCTCCCCACCAAGGCTATAGCCCACCCGTTTTTTGGCCATTTTTCCGCTGGGGGGTCTTGGGACCCCGACCTTCGGGGGCTGTTTTTTGGACGTGGCTGGGCCCGTGGCCTATTTTTGGCACACAGAAGCCGCCCGCCAAGTCTGGTGCCATTCCGAGTCCCGCGGACGAACTTCGCCCACGCCCCACACCAAGGCTATAGCCCACCCGTTTTTTGGCCATTTTTCCGCTGGGGGGTCTTGGGACCCCGACCTTCGGGGGCTGTTTTTTGGCCACGGCTGTGCCCGTGGCCTATTTTTGGGACACGGAGGCCGCCGCCAAGTCTGGTGCCATTCCGAGTCCCGCGGACGAACTTCGCCCACGTCCCCCACCAAGGCTATAGCCCACCCGTTTTTTGGCCATTTTTCCGCTGGGGGGTCTTGGGACCCCGACCATCGGGGGCTGTTTTTTGGGCGCGGCTTTGCCCGTGGCCTATTTTTGGCACACAGAGGCCGCCCGCCAATTCTGGTGCCATTCCGAGTCCCGCGGACGAACTTCGCCCACGCCCCCCACCAAGGCTATAGCCCACCCGTTTTTTGGCCATTTTTCCGCTGGGGGGTCTTGGGACCCCGACCTTCGGGGGGTGATTTTTGGGCGCGGCTGTGCCCGTGGCCTATTTTTGGCACACGGAGGCCGCATGCCAAGTCTGGTGCCATTCCGAGTCCCGCGGACGAACTTCGCCCATGCCCCCCACCAAGGCTATAACCCACCCGTTTTTTGGCCATTTTTCCGCTGGGGGGTCTTGGGACCCCGACCTTCGGGGGCTGATTTTTTGGCGCTGCTGTGCCCGTGGCCTATTTTTGGCACACGGAGGCCGCATGCCAAGTCTGGTGCCATTCCGAGTCCCGCGGACGAACTTCGCCCACGCTCCCCACCAAGGCTATAGCCCACCCGTTTTTTGGCCATTTTTCCGCTGGGGGGTCTTGGGACCCCGACCTTCGGGGGCTGTTTTTTGGACGTGGCTGGGCCCGTGGCCTATTTTTGGCACACAGAAGCCGCCCGCCAAGTCTGGTGCCATTCCGAGTCCCGCGGACGAACTTCGCCCACGCCCCACACCAAGGCTATAGCCCACACCGTTTTTTGGCCATTTTTCCGCTGGGGGGTCTTGGGACCCCGACCTTCGGGGGCTGTTTTTTGGCCACGGCTGTGCCCGTGGCCTATTTTTGGGACACGGAGGCCGCCGCCAAGTCTGGTGCCATTCCGAGTCCCGCGGACGAACTTCGCCCACGTCCCCCCACCAAGGCTATAGCCCACCCGTTTTTTGGCCATTTTTCCGCTGGGGGGTCTTGGGACCCCGACCATCGGGGGCTGTTTTTTGGGCGCGGCTTTGCCCGTGGCCTATTTTTGGCACACAGAGGCCGCCCGCCAATTCTGGTGCCATTCCGAGTCCCGCGGACGAACTTCGCCCACGCCCCCCACCAAGGCTATAGCCCACCCGTTTTTTGGCCATTTTTCCGCTGGGGGGTCTTGGGACCCCGACCTTCGGGGGGTGATTTTTGGGCGCGGCTGTGCCCGTGGCCTATTTTTGGCACACGGAGGCCGCCCGCCAAGTCTGGGGCCATTCCGAGTCCCGCGGACGAACTTCGCCCACGCCCCCCACCAAGGCTATAGCCCACCCGTTTTTTGGCCATTTTTCTGCTGGGGGGTCTTTGGACCCCGAACTTCGGGGGCTGATTTTTGTGCGCGGCTGTGCCCGTGGCCTATTTTTGGCACACGGAGGCCGCCCGCCAAGTCGGGGGCCATTCCGAGTCCCGCGGACGAACTTCGCCCACGCCCCCCACCAAGGCTATAGCCCACCCGTTTTTTCACAATTTTTCCGCTGGGGGGTCTTGGGACCCCGACCTTCGGGGGCTGATTTTTGGGCGCGGCTGTGCCCGTGGCCTATTTTTGGCACACGGAGGCCGCCCGCCAAGTCTGGAGCCATTCCGAGTCCCGTGGACGAACTTCGCCCACGCCCCCCACCAAGGCTATAGCCCACCCGTTTTTTGGCCATTTTTACGCTGGGGGGTCTTGGGACCCCGACCTTCGGGGGCTGATTTTTGGGCGCGGCTGTGCCCGTGGCCTATTTTTGGCACACGGAGGCCGCCCGCGAAGTCTGGGGCCATTCCGAGTCCGGCGGACGAACTTCGCCCACGCCCCCCCCCAAGGCTATAGCCCACCCGTTTTTTCGCCATTTTTCCGCTGGGGGGTCTTGGGACCCGGACCTTCAGGGGCTGATTTTTTTGGCGCGGCTGTGCCCGTGGCCTAGTTTTGGCACACGGAGGCCGCCCGCCAAGTCTGGGGCCATTCCGAGTCCCGCGGACGAACTTCGCCCACGCCCCCCACCAAGGCTATAGCCCACCCGTTTTTTGGCCATTTTTCCGCTGGGGGGTCTTGGGACCCCGACCTTCGGGGGCTGATTTTTGGGCGCGGCTGTGCCCGTGGCCTATTTTTGGCACACGGAGGCCGCCCGCCAAGTCTGGGGCAATTCCGAAACCCGCGGACGAACTTCGCCCACGCCCCCCACCAAGGCTATAGCCCACCCGTTTTTTGGCCATTTTTTCCGCTGGGGGGTCTTGGGACCCCGACCTTTGGGGGCTGATTTTTGGGCGCGACTGTGCCCGTGGCCTATTTTTGGCACGCGGAGGCCGCCCCCCAAGTCTGGGGCCATTCCGAGTCCGGCGGACGAAGTTCGCCCACGTCCCCCACATAGGCTATAGCCCACCCGTTTTTTGGCCATTTTTCCGCTGGGGGGTCTTGGGACCCCGACCTTCGGGGGCTGATTTTTGGGCGCGGCTGTGCCCGTGGCCTGTTTTTGGCACACGGAGGCCGCCCGCCAAGTCTGGGGCCATTCCGAGTCCCGTGGACGAACTTCTCCCACGCCCCCCACCAAGGCTATAGCCCACCCCTTTTTTTGGCCATTTTTCCGCTGGGGGGTCTTGGGACCCCGACCTTCGGGGGCTGATTTTTGGGCGCGGCTGTGCCCGTGGCCTATTTTTGGCACACGGAGGCCGCCCGCCAAGTCTGGGGCCATTCCGAGTCCCGCGGACGAACTTCGCCCACGCCCCCCACCAAGGCTATAGCCCACCCGTTTTTTGGCCATTTTTCCGCTGGGGGGTCTTGGGACCCCGACCTTCGGGGGCTGATTTTTGGGCGCGGCTGTGCCCGTGGCCTGTTTTTGGCACACGGAGGCCGCCCGCCAAGTCTGGGGCCATTCCGAGTCCCGTGGACGAACTTCTCCCACGCCCCCCACCAAGGCTATAGCCCACCCTTTTTTTGGCTATTTTTCCGCTGGGGGGTCTTGAGACCCCGACCTTCGGGGGCTGATTTTTGGGAGCGGATATGCCCGTGGCCTATTTTTGGCACACGGAGGCCACCCGCCAAGTCTGGTGCCATTCCGAGTCCCGCGGACGAACTTCGCCCACGCCGCCCAACAAGGCTATAGCCCACCTGTTTTTTGGCCATTTTTCCGCTGGGGGGTCTTGGGACCCCGACCTTCAGGGGCTGATTTTCGGGCACGGCTGTGCCCGTGGCCTATTTTTGGCACACGGAGGACGCCCGCCAAGTCTGGGGCCATTCCGAGTCCCGCGGACGAACTTCGCCCACGCCCCCCACCAAGGCTATAGCCCACCCTTTTTTTGGCTATTTTTCCGCTGGGGGGTCTTGAGACCCCGACCTTCGGGGGCTGATTTTTTGGCGCGGCTGTGCCCGTGGCCTAGTTTTGGCACACGGAGGCCGCCCGCCAAGTCTGGGGCCATTCCGAGTCCCGCGGACGAACTTCGCCCACGCCCCCCACCAAGGCTATAGCCCACCCGTTTTTTGGCCATTTTTCCGCTGGGGGGTCTTGGGACCCCGACCTTCGGGGGCTGATTTTTGGGCGCGGCTGTAACCGTGGCCTATTTTTGGCACACGGAGGCCGCCCGCCAAGTCTGGGGCAATTCCGAAACCCGCGGACGAACTTCGCCCACGCCCCCCACCAAGGCTATAGCCCACCCGTTTTTTGGCCATTTTTCCGCTGGGGGGTCTTGGGACCCCGACCTTCGGGGGCTGATTTTTGGGCGCGGCTGTGCCCGTGGCCTATTTTTGGCACGCGGAGGCCGCCTCCCAAGTCTGGGGCCATTCCGAGTCCGGCGGACGAAGTTCGCCCACGTCCCCCACATAGGCTATAGCCCACCCGTTTTTTGGCCATTTTTCCGCTGGGGGGTCTTGGGACCCCGACCTTCGGGGGCTGATTTTTGGGCGAGGCTGTGCCCGTTGCCTGTTTTTGGCACACGGAGGCCGCCCGCCAAGTCTGGGGCCATTCCGAGTCCCGCGGATGAACTTCGCCCACGCCCCCCACCAAGGCTATAGCCCACCCTTTTTTTGGCCATTTTTCCGCTGGGGGGTCTTGGGACCCCGACCTTCGGGGGCTGATTTTTGGGCGCGGCTGTGCCCGTGGCCTATTTTTGGCACACGGAGGCCGCCCGCCAAGTCTGGGGCCATTCCGAGTCCCGCGGACGAACTTCGCCCATGCCCCCCCACCAAGGCTATAGCCCACCCGTTTTTTGGCCATTTTTCAGCTGGGTGGTCTTGGGACCCCGACCTTCGGGGGCTGATTTTTGGGCGCGGCTGTGCCCGTGGCCTATTTTTGGCACACGGAGGACGCCCGCCAAGTCTGGGGCCATTCCGAGTCCCGCGGACGAACTTCGCCCACGCCCCCCACCAAGGCTATAGCCCACCCTTTTTTTGGCTATTTTTCCGCTGGGGGGTCTTGAGACCCCGACCTTCGGGGGCTGATTTTTGGGCACGGCTGTGCCCGTGGCCTGTTTTTGGCACACGGAGGCCGCCCGCCAAGTCTGGGGCCATTCCGAGTCCCGCGGACGAACTTCGCCCACGCCCCCCACCAAGGCTATAGCCCACCCTTTTTTTGGCCATTTTTCCGCTGGGGGGTCTTGGGACCCCGACCTTCGGGGGCTGATTTTTGGGCGCGGCTGTGCCCGTGGCCTATTTTTGGCGCACGGAGGCCGCCCGCCAAGTCTGGGGCCATTCCGAGTCCCGCGGAAGAACTTCGCCCACGCCCCCCACCAAGGCTATAGCCCACCCGTTTTTTGGCCATTTTTCCGCTGGGGGGTCTTGGGACGCCGACCTTCGGGGGCTGATTTTTGGGCGCGGCTGTGCCCGTGGCCTATTTTTGGCACACGGAGGCCGCCCGCCAAGTATGGTGCGATTCCGAGTCCCGCGGACGAACTTCGCCCACGCCCCCCACCAAGGCTATAGGCCACCCGTTTTTTGGCCATTTTTCCGCTGGGGGGTCTTGGGACCCCGACCTTCGGGGGGTGATTTTTGGGCGCGGCTGTGCCCGTGGCCTATTTTTGGCACACGGAGGCCGCCCGGCAATCCTGGTGCCATTCCGAGTCCCGCGGACGAACTTCGCCCACGCCACCCACCAAGGCTATAGCCCACCCGTTTTTTGGCCATTTTTCCGCTGGGGGGTCTTGGGACCCCGACCTTCGGGGGCTGATTTTTGGGCGCGGCTGTGCCCGTTGCCTATTTTTGGCACACGGAGGCCGCCCGCGAAGTCTGGGGCCATTCCGAGTCCAGCGGACGAACTTCGCCCACGCCCCCCCCCCAAGGCTATAGCCCACCCGTTTTTTCGCCATTTTTCCGCTGGGGGGTCTTGGGACCCCGACCTTCAGGGGCTGATTTTTTGGCGCGGCTGTGCCCGTGGCCTAGTTTTGGCACACGGAGGCCGCCCGCCAAGTCTGGGGCCATTCCGAGTCCCGCGGACGAACTTCGCCCACGCCCCCCACCAAGGCTATAGCCCACCCATTTTTTGGCCATTTTTCCGCTGGGGGGTCTTGGGACCCCGACCTTCGGGGGCTGATTTTTGGGCGCGGCTGTGCCCGTGGCCTGTTTTTGGCACACGGAGGCCGCCCGCCAAGTCTGGGGCCATTCCGAGTCCCGTGGACGAACTTCTCCCACGCCCCCCACCAAGGCTATAGCCCACCCTTTTTTTGGCCATTTTTCCGCTGGGGGGTCTTGGGACCCCGACCTTCGGGGGCTGATTTTGGGGCGCGGCTGTGCCCGTGGCCTATTTTTGGCACACGGAGGCCGCCCGCCAAGTCTGGGGCCATTCCGAGTCCCGCGGACGAACTTCGCCCACGCCCCCCACCAAGGCTATAGCCCACCCGTTTTTTGGCCATTTTTCCGCTGGGGGGTCTTGGGACCCCGACCTTCGGGGGCTGATTTTTGGGCGCGGCTGTGCCCGTGGCCTATTTTTGGCACACGGAGGCCGCCCGCCAAGTATGGTGCCATTCCGAGTCCCGCGGACGAACTTCGCCCACGCCCCCCACCAAGGCTATAGCCCACCCGTTTTTTGGCCATTTTTCCGCTGGGGGGTCTTGGGAACCCGACCTTCGGGGGCTGATTTTTGGGCGCGTTTGTGCCCGTGGCCTATTTTTGGCACACGGAGACCGCCCGCCAAGTCTGGGGCCATTCCGAGTCCGGCGGACGAACTTCGCCCACGCCCCCCACCAAGGCTATAGCCCACCCGTTTTTTGGCCATTTTTCCGCTGGGAGGTCTTGGGACCCCGACCTTCGGGTGCTGATTTTTGGGCGCGGCTGTGCCCGTGGCCTATTTTTGGCACACAGAGGCCGGCCGCCAAGTCTGGGGCCATTCCGAGTCCGGCGGACGAACTTCGCCCACGCCCCCCACATAGGCTTTAGCCCACCCAATTTTTGGCCATTTTTCCGCTGGGGGGTCTTGGGACCCCGACCTTCGGGGCCTGATTTTTGGGAGCGGCTGTGCCCGTGGCCTATTTTTGGCACACAGAGGCCGGCCGCCAAGTCTGGGGCCATTCCGAGTCCGGCGGACGAACTTCGCCCACGCCCCCCACATAGGCTATAGCCCACCCGTTTTTTGGCCATTTTTCCGCTGGGAGGTCTTGGGACCCCGACCTTCGGGTGCTGATTTTTGGACGCGGCTGTGCCCGTGGCCTATTTTTGGCACACAGAGGCCGGCCGCCAAGTCTGGGGCCATTCCGAGTCCGGCGGACGAACTTCGCCCACGCCCCCCACATAGGCTTTAGCCCACCCGTTTTTTGGCCATTTTTCCGCTGGGGGGTCTTGGGACCCCGACCTTCGGGGCCTGATTTTTGGGAGCGGCTGTGCCCGTGGCCTATTTTTGGCACACGGACGCCGCCCGCCAAGTCTGGTGCCATTCCGAGTCCGGCGGACGAACTTCGCCCGCGCCCCCCACCAAGGCTATAGCCCACCCAATTTTTGGCCATTTTTCCGCTGGGGGGTTTTGGGACCACGACCTTCGGGCGCTTATTTTTGGGCGCGGCTTTGCCCGCGGCTTATTTTTGGCACCCCGAGGCCCCTCGCAAAGTCTCGCCCCATCCCAAGTCCGGCGGACGGACTTCGCCCGCGCCCCCCACCAAGGCTATAGCCCACCCGTTTTTTGGCCATTTTTCCGCTGGGGGGTTTTGGCACCACGACATTCGGGCGCTTATTTTTGGGCGCTGCTTTGCCCGCGGCTTATTTTTTGCACCTCGAGGCCCCTCGCAAAGTCTCGCCCCATTCCGAGTCCGGCGGACGAACTACGCCCGCGCCCCCCTCCAAGGTTATAGCCCACCCGTTTTTTGGCCATTTTTCCGCTGCGGGGGTTTTGGCACCACGTTCTTCGGGCGCTTATTTTTGGGCGCGGCTTTGCCCGCGGCTTATTTTTGGCACCCCGAGGCCCCTCGCAAAGTCTCGCCCCCATTTTGAGTCCGGCGGACGAACTTCGCCCGCGCCCCCCACCAAGGCTATAGCCCACCCGTTTTTTGGCCATTTTTCCGCTGGGGGGTTTTGGCACCACGACCTTCGGGCGCTTATTTTTGGGCGCGGCTTTGCCCGCGGCTTATTTTTTGGCACCCCGAGGCCCCTCGCAAAGTCTCGCCCCATTCCGAGTCCGGCGGACGAACTTCGCCCGCGCCCCCCACCAAGGCTATAGCCCACCCGTTTTTTGGCCATTTTTCCGCTGGGGGGTTTTGGGACCACGACCTTCGGGCGCTTATTTTTGGGCGCGGCTTTGCCCGCGGCTTATTTTTGGCACCCCGAGGCCCCTCGCAAAGTCTCACCCGATTCCGAGTCCGGCGGACGGACTTCGCCCGCGCCCCCCACCAAGGCTATAGCCCACCCGTTTTTTGGCCATTTTTCCGCTGGGGGGTTTTGGCACCACGACCTTCGGGCGCATATTTTCGGGCGCGGCTTTGCCCGCGGCTTATTTTTGGCACCCCGAGGCCCCTCGCAAAGTCTCGCCCTATTCCGAGTCCGGCGGACGAACTTCGCCCGCGCCCCCCACCAAGGCTATAGCCCACCCGTTTTTTGGCCATTTTTCCGCTGGGGGGTTTTGGCACCACGACCTTCGGAAGCTTATTTTTGGGCGCGGCTTTGCCCGTGGCCTTTTTTTGGCACCCCGAGGCCCCTCCCAAAGTCTCGCCCCATTCCGAGTCCGGCGGACGGACTTCGCACGCGCCCCCCAGCAAGGCTATAGCCCACCCGTTTTTTGGCCATTTTTCCGCTGGGGGGTTTTGGCACCACGACATTCGGGCGCTTATTTTTGGGCGCTGCTTTGCCCGCGGCTTATTTTTGGCACCTCGAGGCCCCTCGCAAAGTCTCGCCCCATTCCGAGTCCGGCGGACGAACTACGCCCGCACCCCCCACCAAGGTTATAGCCCACCCGTTTTTTGGCCATTTTTCCGCTGGGGGGTTTTGGCACCACGTTCTTCGGGCGCTTATTTTTGGGCGCGGCTTTGCCCGCGGCTTATTTTTGGCACCCCGAGGCCCCTCGCAAAGTCTCGCCCCATTCTGAGTCCGGCGGACGAACTTCGCCCGCGCCCCCCCACCAAGGCTATAGCCCACCCGTTTTTTGGCCATTTTTCCGCTGGGGGGTTTTGGCACCACGACCTTCGGGCACTTATTTTTGGGCGCGGCTTTGCCCGCGGCTTATTTTTGGCACCCCGAGGCCCCTCGCAAAGTCTCGCCCCATTCCGAGTCCGGCGGACGAACTTCGCCCGCGCCCCCCCACCAAGGCTATAGCCCACCCGTTTTTTGGCCATTTTTCCGCTGGGGGGTTTTGGGACCACGACCTTCGGGCGCTTATTTTTGGGCGCGGCTTTGCCCGCGGCTTATTTTTGGCACCCCGAGGCCCCTCGCAAAGTCTCACCCCATTCCGAGTCCGGCGGACGGACTTCGCCCGCGCCCCCCACCAAGGCTATAGCCCACCCGTTTTTTTGGCCATTTTTCCGCTGGGGGGTTTTGGCAGCACGACCTTCGGGCGCATATTTTCGGGCGCGGCTTATTTTTGGCACCCCGAGGGCCCTCGCAAAGTCTCGCCCCATTCCGAGTCCGGCGGACGAACTTCGCCCGCGCCCCCCACCAAGGCTATAGCCCACCCGTTTTTTGGCCATTTTTCCGCTGGGGGGTTTTGGCACCACGACCTTCGGGAGCTTATTTTTGGGCGCGGCTTTGCACGCGGGTTATTTTTGGCACCCCGAGGCCCCTGGCAAAGTCTCGCCCCATTCCGAGTCCGGCGGACGAACTTCGCCCGCGCCCCCCACCAAGGCTATAGCCCACCCGTTTTTTGGCCATTTTTTCCGCTGGGGGGTTTTTGCACAACGACCTTCGGGCGCTTATTTTTGGGCGCGGCTTTGCCCGCGGCTTATTTTTGGCACCCCGAGGCCCCTCGCAAAATCTCGCCCCATTCCGAGTCCGGCGGATGAACTTCGCCCGCACCCCCCACCAAGGCTATAGCCCACCCGTTTTTTGGCCATTTTTCCGCTGGGGGGTTTTGGTACCACGACCTTCGGGCGCTTATTTTTGGGCGCGGCTTGGCCCGCGGCTTATTTTTGTCACCCCGAGGCCCCTCGCAAAGTCTCGTCCCATTCCGAGTCCGGCGGACGAACTTCGCCCGTGCCCCCCACCAAGGCTATAGCCCACCCGTTTTTTGGCCATTTTTTCCGCTGGGGGGTTTTTGCACAACGACCTTCGGGCGCTTATTTTTGGGCGCGGCTTTGCCGCGGCTTATTTTTGGCACCCCGAGGTCCCTCGCAAAGTCTCGCCCCATTCCGAGTCCGGCGGACGAACTTCGCCCGCGCCCCCCACCAAGGCTATAGCCCGCCCGTTTTTTGGCCATTTTTCCGCTGGGGGTTTTGGCACCACGACCTTCGGTTGCTTATTTTTGGGCGCGGCTTTTCCCGTGGCTTATTTTTGGCACCCCGAGGCCCCTCGCAAAGTCTCGACCCATTCCGAGTCCGGCGGACGGACTTCGCCCGCGACCCCACCAAGGCTATAGCCCACCCGTTTTTTGGCCATTTTTCCGCTGGGGGGTTTTGGCACCACGACCTTGGGGCACTTATTTTTGGGCGCGGATTTGCCCGCGGCTTATTTTGGGCACCCCGAGGCCCCTCGCAAAGTCTCGCCCCATTCCGAGTCCGGCGGACGGACTTCGCCCGCGACCCCACCAAGGCTATTGCCCACCCGTTTTTTGGCCATTTTTCCGCTGGGGGGTTTTGGCACCACGACCTTCGGGCGCTTATTTTTGGGCGCGGCTTTGCCCATGGCCTATTTTTGGCACCCCGAGGCCCCTCTCAAAGTCTCGCCCCATTCCGAGTCCGGCGGACGAACTTCGCCCGCGCCCCCCACCAAGGCTATAGCCCACCCATTTTTTGGCCATTTTTCCGCTGGGGGGTTTTGGCACCACGACCTTCGGGCACTTATTTTTAGGCACGGCTTTGCCCGCGGCTTATTTTCGGCACCCCAAGGCCCCTCGCAAAGTCTCGCCCCATTCCGAGTCCGGTGGAAGAACTTCGCCCGTGCCCCCCACCAAGGCTATAGCCCACCCGTTTTTTGGCCATTTTTCCGCTGGGGGGTTTTGGCACCACGACCTTCGGGCGTTTATTTTTGGGCGCGGCTTTGGCCGCGGCTTATTTTTGGCACCCCGAGGCCCCTCGCAAAGTCTCGCCCCATTCCGAGTCCGGCGGAAAAACTTCGCCCGCCCCCCCCACCAAGGCTATAGCCCACCCGTTTTTTGGCCATTTTTCCGCTGGGGGTTTTGGCACCACGACCTTCGGGCGCTTATTTTTGGGCGCGGCTTTGCCCGCGGCTTATTTTTGGCACCCCGAGGCTCCTCACAAAGTCTCGCCCCATTCCGAGTCCGGCGGACGAACTTCGCCCGCGCCCCCCACCAAGGCTATAGCCCACCCGTTTTTTGGCCATTTTTCCGCTGGGGGGTTGTGGCACCACGATCTTCGGGTGCTTATTTTTGGGCGCGGCTTTGCCCGCCGCTTATTTTTGGCACCCCGAGGCGCCTCGCAAAGTCTCGCCCCATTCAGAGTCCGGCGGACGAACTTCGCCCGCGCCCCCCACCAAGGCTATAGCCCACCCGTTTTTTGGCCATTTTTTCCGCTGGGGGGTTTTGGCACCACGACCTTCGGGCGCTTATTTTTGGGCGCGGCTTTGTCCGCGGCTTATTTTTGGCACCCCGAGGCCCCTCGCAAAGTCTCGCCCCATTCCGAGTCCGGCGGAAAAACTTCGCCCGCCCCCCCCCACCAAGGCTATAGCCCACCCGTTTTTTGGCCATTTTTCCGCTGGGGGTTTTGGCACCACGACCTTCGGGCGCTTATTTTTGGGTGCGGCTTTGCCCGCGGCTTATTTTTGGCACCCCGAGGCTCCTCGCAAAGTCTCGCCCCATTCCGAGTCCGGCGGACGAACTTCGCCCGCGCCCCCCACCAAGGCTATAGCCCACCCGTTTTTTGGCAATTTTCCGCTGGGGGGTTTTGGCACCACGACCTTCGGGTGCTTATTTTTGGCCGCGGCTTTGCCCGCCGCTTATTTTTAGCACCCCGAGGCCCCTCGCAAAGTCTCGCCCCATTCCGAGTCCGGCGGACGAACTTCGCCCGCGCCCCCCACCAAGGCTAAAGCCCACCCGTTTTTTGGCCATTTTTTCCGCTGGGGGGTTTTGGCACCACGACCTTCGGGCGCTTATTTTTGGGCGCGGCTTTGTCCGCGGCTTATTTTTGGCACCCCGAGGCCCCTCGCAAAGTCTCGCCCCATTCCGAGTCCGGCGGAAAAACTTCGCCCGCCCCCCCCACCAAGGCTATAGCCCACCCGTTTTTTGGCCATTTTTCCGCTGGGGGTTTTGGCACCACGACCTTCGGGCGCTTATTTTTGGGCGCGGCTTTGCCTGCGGCTTATTTTTGGCACCCCGAGTCTCCTCGCAAAGTCTCGCCCCATTCCGAGTCCGGCGGACGAACTTCGCCCGCGCCCCCCACCAAGGCTATAGCCCACCCGTTTTTTGGCCATTTTTCCGCTGGGGGGTTTTGGCACCACGACCTTCGGGTGCTTATTTTTGGGCGCGGCTTTGCCCGCCGCTTATTTTTAGCACCCCGAGGCCCCTCGCAAAGTCTCGCCGCATTCCGAGTCCGGCGGACGAACTTCGCCCGCGCCCCCCACCAAGGCTATAGCTACCCGTTTTTTGGCCATTTTTTCCGCTGGGGGGTTTTGGCACCACGACCTACGGGCGCTTATTTTTGGGCGCGGCTTTGTTCGCGGCTTATTTTTTGCACCCCGAGGCCCCTCGCAAAGTCTCACCCCATTCCGAGTCCGGCGGACGAAGTTCGCCCGCGCCCCCCACCAAGGCTATAGCCCACCCGTTTTTTGGCCATTTTTCCGCTGGGGGGTTTTGGCACCACGACCTTGGGGCGCTTATTTTTGGGCGCGGCTTTGCCCGCGGCTTATTTTTGGCACCCCGAGGCCCCTCGTAAAGTCTCGCCCCATTCCGAGTCCGGCGGACGAACTTCGCCCGCGACCCCCACCAAGGCTATAGCCCACCCGTTTTTTGGCCATTTTTTCCGCTGGGGGGTTTTGGCACCACGACCTTCGGGCGCTTATTTTTGGGCGCGGCTTTGCCCGCGGCTTATTTTTGGCACCTCGAGGCCCCTCGCAAAGTCTCCCCCCATTCCGAGTCCGGCGGACGAACTTCGCCCGCGCCCCCCACCAAGGCTATAGCCCACCCGTTTTTTGGCCATTTTTTCCGCTGGGCGGTTTTTGGCACCACGACCTTCGGGCGCTTATTTTTGGACGCGGCTTTGCCCGCGGCTTATTTTTGGCACCCCGAGGCCCCTCGCAAAGTCTCACCCCATTCCGAGTCCGGCGGACGAACTTCGACCGCGCCCCCCACCAAGGCTACAGCCCACCCGTTTTTTGGCCATTTTTCCGCTGGGGGGTTTTGGCACCATGACCTTCGGGCGCTTATTTTTGGGCGCGGCTTTGCCCGCGGTTTATTTTTGGCACCCCGAGGCCCCTCGCAAAGTCTCGCCCCATTCCGAGTCCGGTGGACGAACTTCGCCCGCGTCCCCCACCAAGGCTATAGCCCACCCATTTTTTGGCCATTTTTCCGCTGGGGGGTTTTGGCACCACGACCTTCGGGCGCTTACATTTGGTCACGGCTTTGCACGCGGCTTATTTTTGGCACCCCGAGGTCCCTCGCAAAGTCTCGCCCCATCCCGAGTCCGGCGGACGGATTTCGCCCGCGCCCCCCACCAAGGCTATAGCCCACCCGTTTTTTGGCCATTTTTCCGCTGGGGGGTTTTGGCACCACGACCTTCGGGCCCTTATTTTTCGGCGCAGCTTTGCCCACGGATTATTTTTGGCACCCCGAGGCCCCTCGCAAAGTCTCGCCCCATTCCGAGTCCGGCGGACGGACTTCGCCCGCGCCCCCCACCAAGGCTATTGCCCACCCGTTTTTTGGCCATTTTTCCGCTGGGGGGTTTTGGCACCACGACCTTCGGGCGCTTATTTTTGGGCGCGGCTTTGCCCGCGACTTATTTCTGGCACCCCGAGGCCCCTCGCAAAGTCTCGCCCCATTCCGAGTCCGGCGGACGAACTTCGCCCGCGCCCCCCACCAAGGCTATAGCCCACCCGTTTTTTGGCCATTTTTCCGCTGGGGGGTTTTGGCACCACGACCTTCGGGCGCTTATTTTTGGGCGCGGCTTTGCCCGCGGCTTATTTTTTGGCACCCTGAGGCCCCTCGCAAAGTCTCGCCCCATTCCGAGTCCGGCGGACGAACTTTGCCCGCGCCCCCCACCAAGGCTATAGCCCACCCGTTTTTTGGCCATTTTTCCGCTGGGGGGTTTTGGCACCACGACCGTCGGGCGCTTATTTTTGGGCGCGGCGTTGCCCGCGGCCTATTTTTGGCACCCCGAGGCCCCTCGCAAAGTCTCGCCCCATTCCGAGTCCGGCGGACGAACTTCGCCCGCGCCCCCCCACCAAGGCTATAGCCCACCCGTTTTTTGGCCATTTTTCCGCTGGGGGGTTTTGGCACCACGACCTTCGGGCACTTATTTTTCGGCGCAGCTTTGCCCGCGGCTTATTTTTGGCACCCCGAGGCCCCTCGCAAAGTCTCGCCCCATTCCGAGTCCGGCGGACGGACTTCGCCCGCGCCCCCCACCAAGGCTATAGCCCACCCGTTTTTTGGCCATTTTTCCGCTGGGGGGTTTTGGCACCACGACCTTCGGGCGCTTATTTTTGGGCGCGGCTTTGCCCGCGACTTATTTCTGGCACCCCGAGGCCCCTCGCAAAGTCTCGCCCCATTCCGAGTCCGGCGGACGAACTTCGCCCGCGCCCCCCACCAAGGCTATAGCCCACCCGTTTTTTGGCCATTTTTTCCGCTGGGGGGTTTTGGCACCACGACCTTCCGGTGCTTATTTTTGGGCTCGGCTTTGCCCGCGGCTTATTTTTGGCACCCCGAGGCCCCTCGCAAAGTCTCGCCCCATTCCGAGTCCGGCGGACGAACTTCGCCTGCGCCCTTCACCAAGGCTATAGCCCACCCGTTTTTTGGCCATTTTTCCGCTGGGGGGTTTTGGCACGACGACCTTCGGGCGCTTATTTTTGGGCGCGGCTTTGCCCGCGGCTTATTTTTGGCACCCCGAGGCCCGTCGCAAAGTCTCGCCACATTCCGAGTCCGGCGGACGAACTTCGCCCGCGCCCCCCACCAAGGCTATAGCCCACCCGTTTTTTGGCCATTTTTCCGCTGGGGGGTTTTGGCACCACGACCTTCGGGCGCTTATTTTTGGACGCGGCTTTGCCCGCGGCCTATTTTTGGCACCCCGAGGCCCCTTGCAAAGTCTCGCCCCATTCCGAGTCCGGCGGACGAACTTCGCCCGCGCCCCCCACCAAGGCTATAGCCCACCCGTTTTTTGGCCATTTTTTCCGCTGGGGGGTTTTTGCACAACGACCTTCGGGCGCTTATTTTTGGGCGCGGCTTTACCCGCGGCTTATTTTTGGCACCCCGAGGTCCCTCGCAAAGTCTCGCCCCATTCTGAGTCCGGCGGACGAACGTCGCCCGCGCCCCCCACCAAGGCTATAGCCCACCCGTTTTTTGGCCATTTTTCCGCTGGGGGGTTTTGGCACCACGACCTTCGGGCGCTTATTTTAGGGCGCGGCTTTGCCCGCGGCTTATTTTTGGCACCCCGAGGCCCGTCGCAAAGTCTTGCCCCATTCTGAGTCCGGCGGACGAACTTCGGCCGCGCCCCCCACCAAGGCTATAGCCCACCCGTTTTTTGGCCATTTTTCCGCTAGGGGGTTTTTGCACCACGACCTTCGGGCGCTTATTTTTGGGCGCGGCTTTGCCCGCGGCTTATTTTTGGCACCCCGAGGCCCCTCGCAAAGTCTCGCCCCATTCCGAGTCCGGCGGACGAACTTCGCCCGCGCCCCCCACCAAGGCTACAGCCCACCCGTTTTTTGGCCATTTTTCCGCTGGGGGGTTTTGGCACGACGACCTTCGGGCGCTTATTTTTGGGCACGGCTTTGCCCGCGGCTTATTTTTGGCACCCCGAGGCCCCTCGCAAAGTCTCGCCCCATTCCGAGTCCGGCGGACGGACTTCGCCCGCGCCCCCCACCAAGGCTATAGCCCACCCGTTTTTTGGCCATTTTTCCGCTGGGGGGTTTTGGCACCACGACCTTCGGGCGCTTATTTTTGGGCGCGGCCTTGCCCGCGACTTATTTCTGGCACCCCGAGGCCCCTCGCAAAGTCTCGCCCCATTCCGAGTCCGGCGGACGAACTTCGCCCGCGCCCCCCACCAAGGCTATAGCCCACCCGTTTTTTGGCCATTTTTCCGCTGGGGGGTTTTGGCACGACGACCTTCGGGCGCTTATTTTTGGGCACGGCTTTGCACGCGGCTTATTTTTGGCACCCCGAGGTCCCTCGCAAAGTCTCGCCCCATCCCGAGTCCGGCGGACGGATTTCGCCCGCGCCCCCCACCAAGGCTATAGCCCACCCGTTTTTTGGCCATTTTTCCGCTGGGGGGTTTTGGCACCACGACCTTCGGGCCCTTATTTTTCGGCGCAGCTTTGCCCACGGATTATTTTTGGCACCCCGAGGCCCCTCGCAAAGTCTCGCCCCATTCCGAGTCCGGCGGACGGACTTCGCCCGCGCCCCCCACCAAGGCTATTGCCCACCCGTTTTTTGGCCATTTTTCCGCTGGGGGGTTTTGGCACCACGACCTTCGGGCGCTTATTTTTGGGCGCGGCTTTGCCCGCGACTTATTTCTGGCACCCCGAGGCCCCTCGCAAAGTCTCGCCCCATTCCGAGTCCGGCGGACGAACTTCGCCCGCGCCCCCCACCAAGGCTATAGCCCACCCGTTTTTTGGCCATTTTTCCGCTGGGGGGTTTTGGCACCACGACCTTCGGGCGCTTATTTTTGGGCGCGGCTTTGCCCGCGGCTTATTTTTTGGCACCCTGAGGCCCCTCGCAAAGTCTCGCCCCATTCCGAGTCCGGCGGACGAACTTTGCCCGCGCCCCCCACCAAGGCTATAGCCCACCCGTTTTTTGGCCATTTTTCCGCTGGGGGGTTTTGGCACCACGACCGTCGGGCGCTTATTTTTGGGTGCGGCGTTGCCCGCGGCCTATTTTTGGCACCCCGAGGCCCCTCGCAAAGTCTCGCCCCATTCCGAGTCCGGCGGACGAACTTCGCCCGCGCCCCCCACCAAGGCTATAGCCCACCCGTTTTTTGGCCATTTTTCCGCTGGGGGGTTTTGGCACCACGACCATCCGGTGCTTATTTTTGGGCTCGGCTTTGCCCGCGGCTTATTTTTGGCACCCCGAGGCCCCTCGCAAAGTCTCGCCCCATTCCGAGTCCGGCGGACGAACTTCGCCTGCGCCCTTCACCAAGGCTATAGCCCACCCGTTTTTTGGCCATTTTTCCGCTGGGGGGTTTTGGCACGACGACCTTCGGGCGCTTATTTTTGGGCGCGGCTTTGCCCGCGGCTTATTTTTGGCACCCCGAGGCCCGTCGCAAAGTCTCGCCACATTCCGAGTCCGGCGGACGAACTTCGCCCGCGCCCCCCACCAAGGCTATAGCCCACCCGTTTTTTGGCCATTTTTCCGCTGGGGGGTTTTGGCACCACGACCTTCGGGCGCTTATTTTTGGACGCGGCTTTGCCCGCGGCCTATTTTTTGGCACCCCGAGGCCCCTTGCAAAGTCTCGCCCCATTCCGAGTCCGGCGGACGAACTTCGCCCGCGCCCCCCACCAAGGCTATAGCCCACCCGTTTTTTGGCCATTTTTTCCGCTGGGGGGTTTTTGCACAACGACCTTCGGGCGCTTATTTTTGGGCGCGGCTTTACCCGCGGCTTATTTTTGGCACCCCGAGGTCCCTCGCAAAGTCTCGCCCCATTCTGAGTCCGGCGGACGAACGTCGCCCGCGCCCCCCCACCAAGGCTATAGCCCACCCGTTTTTTGGCCATTTTTCCGCTGGGGGGTTTTGGCACCACGACCTTCGGGCGCTTATTTTAGGGCGCGGCTTTGCCCGCGGCTTATTTTTGGCACCCCGAGGCCCGTCGCAAAGTCTTGCCCCATTCTGAGTCCGGCGGACGAACTTCGGCCGCGCCCCCCACCAAGGCTATAGCCCACCCGTTTTTTGGCCATTTTTCCGCTAGGGGGTTTTTGCACCACGACCTTCGGGCGCTTATTTTTGGGCGCGGCTTTGCCCGCGGCTTATTTTTGGCACCCCGAGGCCCCTCGCAAAGTCTCGCCCCATTCCGAGTCCGGCGGACGAACTTCGCCCGCGCCCCCCACCAAGGCTACAGCCCACCCGTTTTTTGGCCATTTTTCCGCTGGGGGGTTTTGGCACGACGACCTTCGGGCGCTTATTTTTGGGCACGGCTTTGCCCGCGGCTTATTTTTGGCACCCCGAGGCCCCTCGCAAAGTCTCGCCCCATTCCGAGTCCGGCGGACGGACTTCGCCCGCGCCCCCCCACCAAGGCTATAGCCCACCCGTTTTTTGGCCATTTTTCCGCTGGGGGGTTTTGGCACCACGACCTTCGGGCGCTTATTTTTGGGCGCGGCCTTGCCCGCGACTTATTTCTGGCACCCCGAGGCCCCTCGCAAAGTCTCGCCCCATTCCGAGTCCGGCGGACGAACTTCGCCCGCGCCCCCCACCAAGGCTATAGCCCCACCCGTTTTTTGGCCATTTTTCCGCTGGGGGGTTTTGGCACCACAACCTTCGGGCGCTTATTTTTGAGCGCGGCTTTGCCCGCGGCTTATTTTTTGGCACCCCGAGGCCCCTCGCAAAGTCTCGCCCCATTCCGAGTTCGGCGGACGAACTTCGCCCGCGCCCCCCACCAAGGCTATAGCCCACCCGTTTTTTGGCCATTTTTCCGCTGGGGGGTTTTGGCACCACGACCTTCGGGCGCTTATTTTTGTTCGCGGCTTTGCCCGCGGCCTATTTTTGGCACCCCGAGGCCCCTCGCAATGTCTCGCCCCATTCCGAGTCCGGCGGACGAACTTCGCCTGCGCCCTTCACCAAGGCTATAGCCCACCCGTTTTTTGGCCATTTTTCCGCTGGGGGGTTTTGGCACCACGACCTTCGGGCGCTTATTTTTGGGCGCGGCTTTGCCCGCGGCTTATTTTTGGCACCCCGAGGCCCCTCGCAAAGTCTCGCCACATTCCGAGTCCGGCGGACGAACTTCGCCCGCGCCCCCCACCAAGGCTATAGCCCACCCGTTTTTTGGCCATTTTTCCGCTGGGGGGTTTTGGCACCACGACCTTCGGGCGCTTATTTTTGGACGCGGCTTTGCCCGCGGCCTATTTTTGGCACCCCGAGGCCCCTCGCAAAGTCTCGCCCCATTCCGAGTCCAGCGGACGAACTTCGCCCGCGCCCCCCACCAAGGCTATAGCCCACCCGTTTTTTGGCCATTTTTTCCGCTGGGGGGTTTTTGCACAACGACCTTCGGGCGCTTATTTTTGGCACCCCGAGGTCCCTCGCAAAGTCTCGCCCCATTCTGAGTCCGGCGGACGAACGTCGCCCGCGCCCCCCACCAAGGCTATAGCCCACCGTTTTTTGGCCATTTTTCCGCTGGGGGGTTTTGGCACCACGACCTTCGGGCGCTTATTTTAGGGCGCGGCTTTGCCCGCGGCTTCTTTTTGGCACCCCGAGGCCCGTCGCAAAGTCTTGCCCCATTCTGAGTCCGGCGGACGAACTTCGGCCGCGCCCCCCACCAAGGCTATAGCCCACCCGTTTTTTGGCCATTTTTCCGCTGGGGGGTTTTTGCACCACGACCTTCGGGCGCTTATTTTTGGGCGCGGCGTTGCCCGCGGCTTATTTTTGGCACCCCGAGGCCCCTCGCAAAGTCTCGCCCCATTCCAAGTCCGGCGGACGAACTTCGCCCGCGCCCCCCCACCAAGGCTACAGCCCACCCGTTTTTTGGCCATTTTTCCGCTGGGGGGTTTTGGCACGACGACCTTCGGGCGCTTATTTTTGGGCACGGCTTTGCCCGCGGCTTATTTTTGGCACCCCGAGGCCCCTCGCAAAGTCTCGCCCCATTCCGAGTCCGGCGGACGGACTTCGCCCGCGCCCCCCACCAAGGCTATAGCCCACCCGTTTTTTGGCCATTTTTCCGCTGGGGGGTTTTGGCACCACGACCTTCGGGCGCTTATTTTTGGGCGCGGCCTTGCCCGCGACTTATTTCTGGCACCCCGAGGCCCCTCGCAAAGTCTCGCCCCATTCCGAGTCCGGCGGACGAACTTCGCCCGCGCCCCCCACCAAGGCTATAGCCCACCCGTTTTTTGGCCATTTTTCCGCTGGGGGGTTTTGGCACCACAACCTTCGGGCGCTTATTTTTGAGCGCGGCTTTGCCCGCGGCTTATTTTTTGGCACCCCGAGGCCCCTCGCAAAGTCTCGCCCCATTCCGAGTTCGGCGGACGAACTTCGCCCGCGCCCCCCACCAAGGCTATAGCCCACCCGTTTTTTGGCCATTTTTCCGCTGGGGGGTTTTGGCACCACGACCTTCGGGCGCTTATTTTTGTTCGCGGCTTTGCCCGCGGCCTATTTTTGGCACCCCGAGGCCCCTCGCAATGTCTCGCCCCATTCCGAGTCCGGCGGACGAACTTCGCCTGCGCCCTTCACCAAGGCTATAGCCCACCCGTTTTTTGGCCATTTTTCCGCTGGGGGGTTTTGGCACCACGACCTTCGGGCGCTTATTTTTGGGCGCGGCTTTGCCCGCGGCTTATTTTTGGCACCCCGAGGCCCCTCGCAAAGTCTCGCCACATTCCGAGTCCGGCGGACGAACTTCGCCCGCGCCCCCCACCAAGGCTATAGCCCACCCGTTTTTTGGCCATTTTTCCGCTGGGGGGTTTTGGCACCACGACCTTCGGGCGCTTATTTTTGGACGCGGCTTTGCCCGCGGCCGATTTTTGGCACCCCGAGGCCCCTCGCAAAGTCTCGCCCCATTCCGAGTCCAGCGGACGAACTTCGCCCGCGCCCCCCACCAAGGCTATAGCCCACCCGTTTTTTGGCCATTTTTTCCGCTGGGGGGTTTTTGCACAACGACCTTCGGGCGCTTATTTTTGGCACCCCGAGGTCCCTCGCAAAGTCTCGCCCCATTCTGAGTCCGGCGGACGAACGTCGCCCGCGCCCCCCCACCAAGGCTATAGCCCACCCGTTTTTTGGCCATTTTTCCGCTGGGGGGTTTTGGCACCACGACCTTCGGGCGCTTATTTTAGGGCGCGGCTTTGCCCGCGGCTTCTTTTTGGCACCCCGAGGCCCGTCGCAAAGTCTTGCCCCATTCTGAGTCCGGCGGACGAACTTCGGCCGCGCCCCCCACCAAGGCTATAGCCCACCCGTTTTTTGGCCATTTTTCCGCTGGGGGGTTTTTGCACCACGACCTTCGGGCGCTTATTTTTGGGCGCGGCGTTGCCCGCGGCTTATTTTTGGCACCCCGAGGCCCCTCGCAAAGTCTCGCCCCATTCCGAGTCCGGCGGACGAACTTCGCCCGCGCCCCCCACCAAGGCTACAGCCCACCCGTTTTTTGGCCATTTTTCCGCTGGGGGGTTTTGGCACGACGACCTTCGGGCGCTTATTTTTGGGCACGGCTTTGCCCGCGGCTTATTTTTGCCACCCCGAGGCCCCTCGCAAAGTCTCGCCCCATTCCGAGTCCGGCGGACGGACTTCGCCCGCGCCCCCCACCAAGGCTATAGCCCACCCGTTTTTTGGCCATTTTTCCGCTGGGGGGTTTTGGCACCACGACCTTCGGGCGCTTATTTTTGGGCGCGGCTTTGCCTGTGACTTATTTCTGGCACCCCTAGGCCCCTCGCAAAGTCTCGCCCCATTCCGAGTCCGGCGGACGAACTTCGCCCGCGCCCCCCACCAAGGCTATAGCCCACCCGTTTTTTGGCCATTTTTCCGCTGGGGGGTTTTGGGACCACGACCTTCGGGCGCTTATTTTTGGGCGTGGCTTTGCCCGCGGCTTATTTTTGGCACCCCGAGGCCCCTCGCAAAGTCTCGCCCCATTCCGAGTCCGGCGGACGAACTTCGCCCGCGCCCCAACCAAGGCCATAAGCCCACCCGTTTTTTGGCCATTTTTTCCGCTGGGGGGTTTTTGCACAATGACCTTCGGGCGCTTATTTTTGGGCGCGGCTTTGCCCGCGGCTTATTTTTGGCACCCCGAGGCCCCTCGCAAAATCTCGCCCCATTCCGAGTCCGGCGGACGAACTTCGCCCGCGCCCCCCACCAAGGCTATAGCCCACCCGTTTTTTGGCCATTTTTCCGCTGGGGTGTTTTGGCACCACGACCTTCGGGCGCTTATTTTTGGGCGCGGCTTTGCCCGCGGCTTATTTTTGGCACCCCGAGGCCCCTCGCAAAGTCTCGCCCCATTCCGAGTCCGGCGGACGAACTTCGCCCGTGCCCCCCACCAAGGCTATAGCCCACCCGTTTTTTGGCCATTTTTTCCGCTGGGGGGTTTTTGCACAACGACCTTCGGGCCATTATTTTTGGGCGCGGCTTTGCCCGCGGCTTATTTTTGGCACCCCGAGGCCGCTCGCAAAGTCTCGCCCCATTCCGAGTCCGGCGGTCGAACTTCGCCCGCGCCCCCCACCAAGGCTATAGCCCACCCGTTTTTTGGCCATTTTTCCGCTGGGGGGTTTTTGCACCACGACCTTCGGGCGCTTATTTTTGGGCGCGGCTTTGCCCGCGGCTTATTTTTGGCACCCCGAGGCCCCTCGCAAAGTCTCGCCCCATTCCGAGTCCGGCGGACGAACGTCGCCCGCGCCCCCCACCAAGGCTATAGCCCACCCGTTTTTTGGCCATTTTTCCGCTGGGGGGTTTTGGCACCATGACCTTCGGGCGCTTATTTTAGGGCGCGGCTTTGCCCGCGGCTTCTTTTTGGCACCCCGAGGCCCGTCGCAAAGTCTTGCCCCATTCTGAGTCCGGCGGACGAACTTCGGCCGCGCCCCCCACCAAGGCTATAGCCCACCCGTTTTTTGGCCATTTTTCCGCTGGGGGGTTTTTGCACCACGACCTTCGGGCGCTTATTTTTGGGCGCGGCTTTGCCCGCGGCTTATTTTTGGCACCCCGAGGCCCCTCGCAAAGTCTCGCCCCATTCCGAGTTCGGCGGACGAACTTCGCCCGCGCCCCCCACCAAGGCTACAGCCCACCCGTTTTTTGGCCATTTTTCCGCTGGGGGGTTTTGGCACGACGACCTTCGGGCGCTTATTTTTGGGCACGGCTTTGCCCGCGGCTTATTTTTGCCACCCCGAGGCCCCTCGCAAAGTCTCGCCCCATTCCGAGTCCGGCGGACGGACTTCGCCCGCGCCCCCCACCAAGGCTATAGCCCACCCGTTTTTTGGCCATTTTTCCGCTGGGGGGTTTTGGCACCACGACCTTCGGGCGCTTATTTTTGGGCGTGGCTTTGCCCGCGGCTTATTTTTGGCACCCCGAGGCCCCTCGCAAAGTCTCGCCCCATTTCGAGTCCGGCGGACGAACTTCGCCCGCGCCCCAACCAAGGCTATAAGCCCACCCGTTTTTTGGCCATTTTTTCCGCTGGGGGGTTTTTGCACAATGACCTTCGGGCGCTTATTTTTGGGCGCGGCTTTGCCCGCGGCTTATTTTTGGCACCCCCGAGGCCCCTCGCAAAATCTCGCCCCATTCCGAGTCCGGCGGACGAACTTCGCCCGCGCCCCCCACCAAGGCTATCGCCCACCCGTTTTTTCGCCATTTTTCCGCTGGGGGGTTTTGGCACCACGACCTTCGGGCGCTTATTTTTGGGCGCGGCTTTGCCCGTGGCTTATTTTTTGCACCCCGAGGCCCCTCGCAAAGTCTCGCCCCATTCCGAGTCCGGCGGACGAACTTCGCCCGCGCCCCCCACCAAGGCTATAGCCCACCCGTTTTTTGGCCATTTTTCCGCTGGGGGTTTTGGCACCACGACCTTCGGGCGCTTATTTTGGCGCGGCTTTGCCCGCGGCTTATTTTTGGCACCCCGAGGCCCCTCGCAAAGTCTCGCCCCATTCCGAGTCCGGCGGATGGACTTCGCCCGTGCCCCCCACCAAGGCTATAGCCCACCCGTTTTTTGGCCATTTTTCCGCTGGGGGGTTTTGGCACCACGACCTTCGGGCGCTTATTTTAGGGCGCGGCTTTGCCCGCGGCTTATTTTTGGCACCCCGAGGCCCCTCGCAAAGTCTCGCCCCATTCCGAGTCCGGCGGACGGACTTCGCCCGCGCCCCCCCACCGAGGCTATCGCCCACCCGTTTTTTGGCCATTTTTCCGCTGGGGGGTTTTGGCACCACGACCTTCGGGCGCGGCTTTGCCCATGGCTTATTTTTGGCACTCCGAGGGCCCTCGCAAAGTCTCGCCCCATTCCGAGTCCGGCGGACGAACTTCGCCCGCGCCCCCCACCAAGGCTATAGCCCACCCGTTTTTTGGCCATTTTTCCGCTGGGGGGTTTTGGCACCACGACCTTCGGGCGCGGCTTTGCACAAGGCTTATTTTTGGTACCCCCGAGGCCCCTCGCAAAGTCTCGCCCCATTCCGAGTCCGGCGGATGGACTTCGCCCGCGCCCCCCACCAAGGCTATAGCCCACCCGTTTTTTGGCCATTTTTCCGCTGGGGGGTTTTGGCACCACGACCTTCGGGCGCTTATTTTAGGGCGCGGCTTTGCCCGGGGCTTATTTTTGGCACCCCGAGGCCCCTCGCAAAGTCTCGCCCCATTCCGAGTCCGGCGGACGGACTTCGCCCGCGCCCCCCACCAAGGCTATAGCCCACCCGTTTTTTGACCATTTTTCCGCTGGGGGGTTTTGGCACCACGACCTTCGGGCCCTTATTTTTTGGCGCGGGTTTGCCCGCGTCTTATTTTTGGCACCCCGAGGCCCCTCGCAAAGCCTCGCCCCATTCCGAGTCCGGCGGACGAACTTCGCCCGCGCCCCCCACCGAGGCTATCGCCCACCCGTTTTTTGGCCATTTTTCCGCTGGGGGGTTTTGGCACCACGACCTTCGGGCGCGGCTTTGCCCGCGGCTTATTTTTGGCACTCCGAGGGCCCTCGCAAAGTCTCGCCCCATTCCGAGTCCGGCGGACGAACTTCGCCCGCGCCCCCCACCAAGGCTATAGCCCACCCGTTTTTTGGCCATTTTTTCCGCTGGGGGGTTTTGGCACAACGACCTTCGGGCGCTTATTTTTGGGCGCGGCTTTGCCCGCGGCTTATTTTTGACACCCCGAGGCCCCTCGCAAAGTCTCGCCCCATTCCGAGTCCGGCGGATGGACTTCGCCCGCGCCCCCCACCAAGGCTATAGCCCACCCTTTTTTTCGCCATTTTTCCGCTGGGCGGTTTTGGCACCACGACCTTCGGGCGCTTATTTTTGGGCACGGCTTTGCCCGTGGCTTATTTTTTGCACCCCGAGGCCCCTCGCAAAGTCTCGCCCCATTCCGAGTCCGGCGGACGAACTTCGCCCGCGCCCCCCACCAAGGCTATAGCCCACCCGTTTTTTGGCCATTTTTCCGCTGGGGGTTTTGGCACCACGACCTACGGGGGCTTATTTTTGGGCGCGGCTTTGCCCGCGGCTTATTTTTTGGCACCCCGAGGCCCCTCGCAAAGTCTCGCCCCATTCTGAGTCCGGCAGACGATCTTCGCCCACGCCCCCCACCAAGGCTATAGCCCACCCGTTTTTTGGCCATTTTTCCGCTGGGGGTTTTGGCACCACGACCTTCGGGCGCGGCTTTGCCCGCGGCTTATTTTTTGGCACCCCGAGGCCCCTCGCAAAGTCTCGCCCCATTCCGAGTCCGGCGGACGAACTTCGCCCGCGCCCCCCACTAAGGCTATAGCCCACCCGTTTTTTGGCCATTTTTCCGCTGGGGGGTTTTGGCACCACGACCTTCGGGCGCTTATTTTTGGGCGCGGCTTTGCTCGCGGCTTATTTTTTGGCACCCCGAGGCCCCTCAAAAAGTCTTGCCCCATTCCGCGTCTGGCGGACGAACTTCGCCCGCGCCCCCCACCAAGGCTATAGCCCACCCGTTTTTTGGCCATTTTTCTGCTGGGGGGTTTTGGCACCACGACCTTCACGCGCGGCTTTGCCCGCGGCTTATTTTTGGCACCCCGAGGTCCCTCGCAAAGTCTCGCCCCATTCCGAGTCCGGCGGACGGACCTCGCCCGCGCCCCCCACCAAGGCTATATAGCCCACCCGTTTTTTGGCCATTTTTCCGCTGGGGGGTTTTGGCACCACGACCTTCGGGCGCTTATTTTTGGGTGCGACTTTGCACGCGGCTTATTTTTGGCACCCCGAGGCCGCTCGCAAAGTCTCGCCCCATTCTGAGTCCGGCGGACGGACTTCGCCCGCGCCCCCCACCAAGGCTATAGCCCACCCGTTTTTTGGCCATTTTTCCGCTGGGGGGTTTTGGCAACAAGACCTTCGGGCGCTATTTTTGGGCGCGGCTTTGCCCGTGGCTTATTTTTTGCACCCCGAGGCCCCTCGCAAAGTCTCGCTCCATTCCGAGTCCGGCGGACGAACTTCGCCCGCGCCCCCCACCAAGTCTATAGCCCACCCGTTTTTTGGCCATTTTTCCGCTGGGGGGTTTTGGCACCACGACGTTCGGGGGCTTATTTTTGGGCGCGGCTTTGCCCGCAGCTTATTTTTGACACCCCGAGGCCCCTCGCAAAGTCTCGCCCCATTCCGAGTCCGGCGGACGGATTTCGCCCGCGCCCCCCACCAAGGCTATAGCCCACCCGTTTTTTGGCCATTTTTCCGCTGTGGGGTTTTAGCACCACGACCTTCGGGCGCTTATTTTTGGGCGCGGGTTTGCCCTCGTCTTATTTTTGGCACCCCGAGGCCCCTCGCAAAGCCTCGCCCCATTCCGAGTCCGGCGGACGAACTTAGCCCGCGCCCCCCACCGAGGCTATCGCCCACCCGTTTTTTGGCCATTTTTCCGCTGGGGGGTTTTGGCACCACGACCTTAGGGCGCTTATTTTTGGGCGCGGCTTTGCCCGCAGCTTATTTTTGGCACCCCGAGAGCCCTCGGAAAGTCTCGCCCCATTCCGAGTCCGGCGGACGGATTTCGCCCGCGCCCCCCCACCAAGGCTATAGCCCACCCGTTTTTTGGCCATTTTTCCGCTGGGGGGTTTTGGCACCACGACCTTCGGGCGCTTATTTTTGGGCGCGGCTTTGGACAAGGCTTATTTTTGGCACCCCGAGGCCCCTCGCAAAGTCTCGCCCCATTCCGAGTCCGGCGGACGGACTTCGCCCGTGCCCCCCACCAAGGCTATAGCCCACCCGTTTTTTCGCCATTTTTCCGCTGGGGGGTTTTGGCACCACGACCTTCGGGCGCTTATTTTTGGGCGCGGCTTTGCCCGTGGCTTATTGTTTGCACCCCGAGGCCCCTCGCATAGTCTCGCCCCATTCCGAGTCCGGCGGACGAACTTCGCCCGCGCCCCCCACCAAGGCTATAGCCCACCCGTTTTTTGGCCATTTTTCCGCTGGGGGTTTTGGCACCACGACCTTCGGGTGCTTATTTTGGCGCGGCTTTGCCCGCGGCTTATTTTTTGGCACCCCGAGGCCCCTCGCAAAGTCTCGCCCCATTCTGAGTCCGGCAGACGATCTTCGCCCGCGCCCCCCACCAAGGCTATAGCCCACCCGTTTTTTGGCCATTTTTCCGCTGGGGGTTTTGGCACCACGACCTTCGGGCGCTTATTTTTGGGCGCGGCTTTGCCCGCGGCTTATTTTTTGGCACCCCGAGGCCCCTCGCAATGTCTCGCCCCATTCCGAGTCCGGCGGACGAACTTCGCCCGCGCCCCCCACCAAGGCTATAGCCCACCCGTTTTTTGGCCATTTTTCCGCTGGGGGGTTTTGGCACCACGACCTTCGGGCGCTTGTTTTTGGGCGCGGCTTTGCTCGCGGCTTATTTTTTGGCACCCCGAGGCCCCTCGAAAAGTCTTGCCCCATTCCGAGTCTGGCGGACGAACTTCGCCCGCGCCCCCCACCAAGGCTATAGCCCACCCGTTTTTTGGCCATTTTTCTGCTGGGGGGTTTTGGCACCACGACCTTCACGCGCGGCTTTGCCCGCGGCTTATTTTTGGCACCCCGAGGCCCCTCGCAAAGTCTCGCCCCATTCCGAGTCCGGCGGACGGACCTCGCCCGCGCCCCCCACCAAGGCTATAGCCCACCCGTTTTTTGGCCATTTTTCCGCTGGGGGGTTTTGGCACCACGACCTTCGGGCGCTTATTTTTGGGTGCGACTTTGCACGCGGCTTATTTTTGGCACCCCGAGGCCCCTCGCAAAGTCTAGCCCCATTCTGAGTCCGGCGGACGGACTTCGCCCGCTCCCCCCCACCAAGGCTATAGCCCACCCTTTTTTTGGCCATTTTTCCGCTGGGGGGTTTTGGCAACACGACCTTCGGGCGCTATTTTTGGGCGCGGCTTTGTCCGTGGCTTATTTTTTGCACCCCGAGGCCCCTCGCAAAGTCTCGCCCCATTCCGAGTCCGGCGGACGAACTTCGCCCGCGCCCCCCACCAAGTCTATAGCCCACCTGTTTTTTGGCCATTTTTCCGCTGGGGGGTTTTGGCACCACGACCTTCGGGCGCTTATTTTTGGGCGCGGCTTTGCCCGCGGCTTATTTTTGGCACCCCGAGGCCCCTCGCAAAGTCTCGCCCCATTCCGAGTCCGGCGGACGGACTTCGCCCGAGCCCCCCACCAAGGCTATAGCCCACCCGTTTTTTGGCCATTTTTCAGCTGGGGGGTTTTGGCACCACGACCTTCGGGCGCTTATTTTTGGGCGCGGCTTTGCCCGCGGCTTATTTTTGGCACCCCGAGGCCCCTCGCAATGTTTCGCCCCATTCCGAGTCCGGCGGACGACCTTCGCCCGCTCCCCCCACCAAGGCTATAGCCCACCCGTTTTTTGGCATTTTTCCGCTGTGGGTTTTGGCACTACGACCTTCGGGCGTTTATTTTTGGGTGCGGCTTTGCCCGCCGCTTATTTTTGGCACCCCGAGGCCCCTCGCAAAGTCTCGCCCCATCCCGAGTCCGGCAGACGGAATTTGCCCGCGCCCCCCACCAAGGCTATAGCCCACCCGTTTTTTGGCAATTTTTCCGCTGGGGGGTTTTGGCACCACGACCTTCGGGCGCTTATTTTTGGGCGCGGCTTTGTCCGCGGCTTATTTTTGGCACCCCGAGGCCCCTCGCAAAGTCTCGCCCCATTCCGAGTCCGGCGGACGGACTTCGCCCGAGCCCCCCACCAAGGCTATAGCCCACCCGTTTTTTGGCCATTTTTCAGCTGGGGGGTTTTGGCACCACGACCTTCGGGCGCTTATTTTTGGGCGCGGCTTTGCCCGCGGCTTATTTTTGGCACCCCCGAGGCCCCTCGCAATGTTTCGCCCCATTCCGAGTCCGGCGGACGACCTTCGCCCGCTCCCCCCACCAAGGCTATAGCCCACCCGTTTTTTGGCATTTTTCCGCTGTGGGTTTTGGCACTACGACCTTCGGGCGCTTATTTTTGGGCGCGGCTTTGCCCGCCGCTTATTTTTGGCACCCCGAGGCCCCTCGCAAAGTCTCGCCCCATCCCGAGTCCGGCGGACGGAATTTGCCCGCGCCCCCCACCAAGGCTATAGCCCACCCGTTTTTTGGCAATTTTTCCGCTGGGGGGTTTTGGCACCACGACCTTCGGGCGCTTATTTTTGGGCGCGGCTTTGTCCGCGGCTTATTTTTGGCACCCCGAGGCCCCTCGCAAAGTCTCGCCCCATTCCGAGTCCGGCGGACGGACTTCGCCCGAGCCCCCCACCAAGGCTATAGCCCACCCGTTTTTTGGCCATTTTTCAGCTGGGGGGTTTTGGCACCACGACCTTCGGGCGCTTATTTTTGGGCGCGGCTTTGCCCGCGGCTTATTTTTGGCACCCCGAGGCCCCTCGCAATGTTTCGCCCCATTCCGAGTCCGGCGGACGACCTTCGCCCGCTCCCCCCACCAAGGCTATAGCCCACCCGTTTTTTGGCCATTTTTCCGCTGGGGGGTTTTGGCACCACGACCTTCGGGCGCTTATTTTTGGGCGCGGCTTTGTCCGCGGCTTATTTTTGGCACCCCGAGGCCCCTCGCAAAGTCTCGCCCCATTCCGAGTCCAGCGGACGAACTTCCCCCGCGCCCCCCCACCAAGGCCATAGCCCACCCGTTATTTGGCCTTTTTTCCGCTGGGGGGTTTTGGCACCACGACCTTCGGGCGCTTATTTTTGGGCGCGGCATTGCCCGTGGCTTATTTTTGGCAGCCCGAGGCCCCTCGCAAAGTCTCGCCCCATTCCGAGTCCGGCGGACGAACTTCGCCCGCGCCCCCCACCAAGGCTATAGCCCACCCGTTTTTTGTCCATTTTTCCGCTGGGGGGTTTTGGCACCACGACCTTCGGTCGCTTATTTTTGGGCGCGGCTTTGCCCGCGGCTTATTTTTGGCACCCCGAGGGGCCCTCGCTAAGTCTCGCCCCATTCCGAGTGCGGCGGACGAACTTCGCCCGCGCCCCCCACCAAGGCTATAGCCCACCCGTTTTTTGGCCATTTTTCCGCTGGGGCGTTTTGGTACCACGACCTTCGGGCTCTTATTTTTGGGCGCGGCTTTGGCCGCTGCTTATTTTTGGCACCCCGAGGCCCCTCGCAAAGTCTCGCCCCATTCCGAGTCCGGCGGACGAACTTCGCCCGCCCCCCCCACCAAGGCTATAGCCCATCCGTTTTTTGGCCGTTTTTCCGCTGGGGGGTTTTGGCACCACGACTTTTGCCCGCGGCTTTTTTTTGGCACCCCGAGGCCCCTCGCAAACTCTCGCCCCATTCCGAGTCGGGCGGACGAACTTCGCCCGCGCCCCCCACCAAGGCTATAGCCCACCCGTTTTTTGGCCATTTTTCCGCTGGCGGGTTTTAGCTCCACGACCTTCGGGCGCTTATTTTTGGGCGCGGCTTTGGCCGCGGCTTATTTTTGGCACCCCGAGGCCCCTCGCAAAGTCTCGCCCCATTCCGAGTCCGGCGGACGAACTTCGCCCGCGCCGCCCACCGAGGCTATAGCCCACCTGTTTTTTGGCCATTTTTCCGATGGGGGGTTTTGGCACCACGACCTTCGGGCGCTTATTTTTGGGCGCGGCTTATTTTTGGCACCCCGAAGCCCCTCGCAAAGTCTCACCCCATTCCGAGTCCGGCGGACGAACTTCGCCCGCCCCCCCCCACCAAGGCTATAGCCCACCCGTTTTTTGGCCGTTTTTCCGCTGGGGGGTTTTGGTACCACGACCTTCGGGCGCGGCTTTGCCCGCGGCTTATTTTTGGCACCCCGAGGCCCCTCGCAAAGTCTCGCCCCATTCCGAGTCGGGCGGACGAACTTCGCCCGCGCCCCCCACCAAGGCTATAGCCCACCCGTTTTTTGGCCACTTTTCCGCTGGGGGGTTTTGGCACCACGACCTTCGGGCGCTTATTTTTGGGCGCGGCTTATTTTTGGCACCCCGAAGCCCCTCGCAAAGTCTCACCCCATTCCGAGTCCGGCGGACGAACTTCGCCCGCCCCCCCCCACCAAGGCTATAGCCCACCCGTTTTTTGGCCGTTTTTCCGCTGGGGGGTTTTGGTACCACGACCTTCGGGCGCGGCTTTGCCCGCGGCTTATTTTTGGCACCCCGAGGCCCCTTGCAAAGTCTCGCCCCATTCCGAGTCCGGCGGACGAACTTCGCCCGCCCCCCCCCCACCAAGGCTATAGCCCACCTGTTTTTTGGCCATTTTTCCGCTGGGGGGTTTTGGCACCACGACCTTCGGGCGCTTATTTTTGGGCGCTGCTTCGCCCGCGGCTTATTTTTGGCACCCCGAGGCCCCTCGCAAAGTCTCGCCCTATTCCGAGTCCGGCGGACGAACTTCGCCCGCGCTCCCCACCAAGGCTATATCCCACCCGTTTTTTGGCCATTTTTCCGCTGGGGGGTTTTGGCACCACGACCTTCGGGCGCTTATTTTTGGGCGCCGCTTTGCCCGCGGCTTATTTTTGGCACCCCGAGGCCCCTCGCAAAGTCTCGCCCCATTCCGAGTCCGGCGGACGAACTTCGCCTGCGCCCCCCACCAAGGCTATAGCCCACCCGTTTTTTGGCCATTTTTCCGCTGGGGGGTTTTGGCACAACGACCTTCGGGCGCTTATTTTTGGGCGCGGCTTTGCCCGCGGCTTATTTTTGACACCCCGAGGCCCCTCGCAAAGTCTCGCCCCATTCCGAGTCCGGCGGACGAACTTCGCCCGCGCCCCCCACCAAGGCTATAGCCCATCCGTTTTTTGGCCATTTTTCCGCTGGGGGGTTTTGGCACCACGACCTTCGGTTGCTTATTTTGGCGCGGCTTTGCCCGCGGCTTATTTTTTGGCACCCCGAGGCCCCTCGCAAAGTCGCGCGGACGAACTTCGCCCGCTCACCCCACCAAGGCTATAGACCACCCATTTTTTGGCCATTTTTCCGCTGGGGGGTTTTGGCACCACGACCTTCGGGCGCGTATTTTTGGGCGCGGCTTTGCCCGCGGCTTATTTTTTGGCACCCCGAGGCCCCTCGCAATGTCTCGCCCCATTCCGAGTCCGGCGGACGAACTTCGCCCGCGCCCCCCACCAAGGCTATAGCCCACCCGATTTTTGGCCATTTTTCCGCTGGGGGGTTTTGGCACCACGACCTTCGGGCGCTTATTTTTGGGCGCGGCTTTGCTCGCGGCTTATTTTTTGGCACCCCGAGGCCCCTCGAAAAGTCTTGCCCCATTCCGAGTCTGGCGGACGAACTTCGCCCGCGCCCCCCACCAAGGCTATAGCCCACCCGTTTTTTGGCCATTTTTCCGCTGGGGGGTTTTGGCACCACGACCTTCGGGCGCTTATTTTTGGGCGCGCCTTTGCCCGCGGCTTATTTTTGGCACCCCGAGGCCCCTCGCAAAGTCTCGCCCCATTCCGAGTCCGGCGGACGAACTTCGCCCGCGCCCCCCACCAAGGCTATAGCCCACCCGTTTTTTGGCCTTTTTTCCGCTGGGGGGTTTTGGCACCACGACCTTCGGGCGCGTATTTTTGGACGCGGCTTTGCCCGCGGCTTATTTTTGGCACCCCCGTGCCCCTCGCAAAGTCTCGCCCCATTCCGAGTCCGGCGGACGAACTTCGCCCGTGCCCCCCACCAAGGCTATAGCCCACCCGTTTTTTGGCCATTTTTCCGCTGGGGGGTTTTGGCACCACGACCTTCGGGCGCTTATTTTTGGGCGCGGCTTTGCCCGCGGCTTATTTTTGGCACCCCGAGGCCCCTCGCAAAGTCTCGCCCCATTCCGAGTCCGGCGGACGAACTTCGCCCGCGCCCCCCACCAAGGCTATAGCCCACCCGTTTTTTGGCCATTTTTCCGCTTGGGGGTTTTGGCACCACGACCTTCGGACGCGGCTTTGCCCGCGGCTTATTTTTGGCACCCCGAGGCCCCTCGCAAAGTCTCGCCCCATTCCGAGTCCGGCGGACGAACTTCGCCCGCGCCCCCCACCAAAGCTATAGCCCACCCGTTTTTTGGCCATTTTTCCGTTGGGGGGTTTTGGCACCACGACCTTCGGGCGCTTATTTTTGGGCGCGGCTTTGCCCACGGCTTATTTTTGGCACCCCGAGGCCCCTCGCAAAGTCTCGCCCCATTCCGAGTCCGGCGGACGAACTTCCCCCGCGCCCCCCACCAAGGCTATAGCCCACCCGTTATTTGGCCTTTTTTCCGCTGGGGGGTTTTGGCACCACGACCTTCGGCGCTTATTTTTGGGCGCGGCATTGCCCGTGGCTTATTTTTGGCAGCCCGAGGCCCCTCGCAAAGTCTCGCCCCATTCCGAGTCCGGCGGACGAACTTCGCCCGCGCCCCCCACCAAGGCTATAGCCCACCCGTTATTTGGCCTTTTTTCCGCTGGGGGGTTTTGGCACCACGACCTTCGGGCGCGGCATTGCCCGTGGCTTATTGTTGGAAGCCCGAGGCCCCTCGCAAAGTCTCGCCCCATTGCGAGTCCGGCGGACGAACTTCGCCCGCGCCCCCCATCAAGGCTATAGCCCACCCGTTTTTTGGCCATTTTTCCGCTGGGGGATTTTGGCACCACGACCTTCGGGCGCTTATTTTTGGGCACGGCTTTGCCCGCGGCTTATTTTTGGCACCCCGAGGCCCCTCGCAAAGTCTCGCCGCATTCCGAGTCTGGCGGACGAACTTCGCCCGCGCCCCCCACCAAGGCTATAGCCCACCCGTTATTTGGCCTTTTTTCCGCTGGGGGGTTTTGGCACCACGACCTTCGGGCGCGGCTTTGCCCACGGCTTATTTTTGGCACCCCGAGGCCCCTCGTAAAGTCTCGCCCCATTCCGAGTCCGGCGGACGAACTTCGCCCGCGCCCCCCACCAAGGCTATAGCCCACCCGTTTTTTGGCCTTTTTTCCGCTGGGGGGTTTTGGCACCACGACCTTCGGGCGCTTATTTTTGGGCGCGGCTATGCCCGCGGCTTATTTTTGGCACCCCGAGGCCCCTCGCAAAGTCTCGCCCCATTCCGAGTCCGGCGGACGAATTTCGCCCGTGCCCCCCACCAAGGCTATAGCCCACCCGTTTTTTGGCCATTTTTCCGCTGGGGGATTTTGGCACCACGACCTTCGGGCGCTTATTTTTGGGCACGGCTTTGCCCGCGGCTTATTTTTGGCACCCCGAGGCCCCTCGCAAAGTCTCGCCGCATTCCGAGTCTGGCGGACGAACTTCGCCCGCGCCCCCCACCAAGGCTATAGCCCACCCGTTATTTGGCCTTTTTTCCGCTGGGGGGTTTTGGCACCACGACCTTCGGGCGCGGCATTGCCCGTGGCTTATTGTTGGAAGCCCGAGGCCCCTCGCAAAGTCTCGCCCCATTGCGAGTCCGGCGGACGAACTTCGCCCGCGCCCCCCACCAAGGCTATAGCCCACCCGTTTTTTGGCCATTTTTCCGCTGGGGGGTTTTGGCACCACGACCTTCGGGCGCTTATTTTTGGGCGCGGCTTTGCCCGCGGCTTATTTTTGGCACCCCCGAGGCCCTTCGCAAAGTCTCGCCACATTCCGAGTCCGGCGGACGAACTTCCCCCGCGCCCCCCACCAAGGCTATAGCCCACCCGTTTTTTGGCCATTTTTCCGCTGGCGGGTTTTGGCACCACGACCTTCGGGTGCTTATTTTTGGGCGCGGCTTTGGCCGCGGCTTATTTTTGGCACCCCGAGGCCCCTCGCAAAGTCTCGCCCCATTCCGAGTCCGGCGGACGAACTTCGCCCGCGCCGCCCACCGAGGCTATAGCCCACCTGTTTTTTGGCCATTTTTCCGATGGGGGGTTTTGGCACCACGACCTTCGGGCGCTTATTTTTGGGCACGGCATATTTTTGGCACCCCGAAGCCCCTCGCAAAGTCTCGCCCCATTCCGAGTCCGGCGGACGAACTTCGCCCGCCCCCCCCCCCACCAAGGCTATAGCCCACCCGTTTTTTGGCCGTTTTTCCGCTGGGGGGTTTTGGCACCACGACCTTCGGGCGCGGCTTTGCCCACGGCTTATTTTTGGCACCCCGAGGCCCCTCGTAAAGTCTCGCCCCATTCCGAGTCGGGCGGACGAACTTCGCCCGCGCCCCCCACCAAGGCTATAGCCCACCCGTTTTTTGGCCACTTTTCCGATGGGGGGTTTTGGCACCACGACCTTCGGGCGCTTATTTTTGGGCGCGGCTTTGCCCGCGGCTTATTTTTGGCACCCCGAGGCCCCTCGCAAATTCTCGCCCCATTCCGAGTCCGGCGGACGAACTTCGCCCGCGCCACCCACCAAGGCTATAGCCCACCCGTTTTTTGGCCATTTTTCCGCTGGGGGGTTTTGGCACCACGACCGTCGGGCGCTTATTTTTGGGCGC
The DNA here is from genome assembly GCA_033242345.1 of Citrus unshiu. Lineage (NCBI taxonomy): Eukaryota > Viridiplantae > Streptophyta > Magnoliopsida > Sapindales > Rutaceae > Citrus > Citrus unshiu. Next base: position 62,852 of record BTHF01000079.1, read on the forward strand.
GGCTTTGCCCACGGCTTATTTTTGGCACCCCGAGGCCCCTTGCAAAGTCTCGCCCCATTCCGAGTCCGGCGGACGAACTTCGCCCGCCCCCCCCACCAAGGCTATAGCCCACCTGTTTTTTGGCCATTTTTCCGCTGGGGGGTTTTGGCACCACGACCTTCGGGCGCTTATTTTTGGGCGCTGCTTCGCCCGCGGCTTATTTTTGGCACCCCGAGGCCCCTCGCAATGTATCGCCCCATTCCGAGTCCGGCGGACGAACTTCGCCCGCCCCCCCCCACCAAGGCTATAGCCCATCCGTTTTTTGGCCATTTTTCCGCTGGGGGGTTTTGGCACCACGACCTTCGGGCGCTTATTTTTGGGCACGGCTTTTCCCGCGGCTTATTTTTGGAACCCCGAGTCCCCTCGCAAAGTCTCGCCCCATTCCGAGTCCGGCGGACGAACTTCGCCCAATCACCCCACCAAGGCTATAGCCCACCCGTTTTTTGGCCATTTTTCCGCTGGGGGGTTTTGGCACCACGACCTTCGGGCGCGTATTTTTGAGCGCGGCTTTGCCCGCGGCTTATTTTTGGCACCCCGAGGCCCCTCGCAAAGTCTCGCCCCATTCCGAGTCCGGCGGACGACCTTCGCCCGCTCCCCCGACCAAGGCTATAGCCCACCCGTTTTTTGGCTATTTTTCCGCTGGGTGGTTTTGGCACCACGACCTTCGGTCGCTTATTTTTGGGCGCGGCTTTGCCCGCGGCTTATTTTTGGCACCCCGAGGGCCCTCGCAAAGTCTCGCCCCATTCCGAGTCCGGCGGACGAACTTCGCCCGCGCCCTCCACCAAGGCTATAGCCCACCCGTTTTTTGGCCATTTTTCCGCTGGGGCGTTTTGGTACCACGACCTTCGGGCTCTTATTTTTGGACGCGGCTTTGTCCGCGGCTTATTTTTCGCTCCCCGAGGCCCCTCGCAATGTTTCGCCCCATTCCGAGTCCGGCGGACGAACTTCGCCTGCGCCCCCCACCAAGGCTATAGCCCACCCGTTTTTTGGCCATTTTTCCGCTGGGGGGTTTTGGCACCACGACCTTCGGGCCCTTATTTTTGGGCGCGGCTTTTCCCGCGGCTTATTTTTGGCACCCCGAGGCCCCTCGCAAAGTCTCGCCCCATTCCGAGTCCGGCGGACGATATTCGCCCGCCCCCCCCACCAAGGCTATAGCCCACCCGTTTTTCGGCCATTTTTCCGCTGGGGGGTTTTGGCACCACAACCTTCGGGCGCTTATTTTTGGGCGCGGCTTTGCCCGCGGCTTATTTTTGGCACCCCGAGGCCCCTCGCAAAGTCTCGCCCCATTCCGAGTCCGGCGGACGAACTTCGCCCGCGCCCCCCACCAAGGCTATAGCCCACCCGTTTTTTGGCCTTTTTTCCGCTGGGGGGTTTTGGCACCACGACCTTCGGGTGCTTATTTTTGGGCGCGGCTTTGCCCGCGGCTTATTTTTGGCACCCCGAGGCCCCTCGCAAAGTCTCGCCCCATTCCGAGTCCGGCGGACGAACTTCGCCCGCGCCCCCCACCAAGGCTATAGCCCACCCGTTTTTTGGCCTTTTTTCCGCTGGGGGGTTTTGGCACCACGACCTTCGGGCCCTTATTTTTGGGCGCGGCTTTGCCCGCGGCTTATTTTTGGCACCCCGAGGCCCCTCGCAAAGTCTCGCCCCATTCCGAGTTCGGCGGACGAACTTCGCCGTCGCCCCCCACCAAGGCTATAGCCTACCCGTTCTTTGGCCATTTTTCCGCTGGGGGGTTTTGGCACCACGACCTTCGGGTGCTTATTTGTGGGCGCGGCTTTGCCCGCGGCTTATTTTTGGCACCCCGAGGCACCTCGCAAAGTCTCGCCCCATTCCGAGTCCGGCGGACAAACTTCGCCCGCCCCCCCCCACCAAGGCTATAGCCCACCCGTTTTTTGGCCATTTTTCCGCTGGGGGGTTTTGGCACCACGACCTTCGGGTGCTTATTTTTGGTCGCGGCTTTGCCCGCGGCTTATTTTTGGCACCCCGAGGCCCCTCGCAAAGTCTCGCCCCATTCCGAGTCCGGCGGACGAACTTCGACCGCGCCCCCCACCAAGGCTATAGCCCCACCCGTTTTTTGGCCTTTTTTCCGCTGGGGGGTTTTGGCACCACGACCTTCGGGTGCTTATTTTTGGGCGCGGCTTTGCCCGCGGCTTATTTTTAGCACCCCGAGGCCCCTCGCAAAGTCTCGCCCCATTCCGAGTCCGGCGGACGAACTTCGCCCGCGCCCCCCCACCAAGGCTATAGCCCACCCGTTTTTTGGCCTTTTTTCCGCTGGGGGGTTTTGGCACCACGACCTTCGGGCCCTTATTTTTGGGCGCGGCTTTGCCCACGGCTTATTTTTTGGCACCCCGAGGCCCCTCGCAAAGTCTCGCCCCATTCCGAGTTCGGCGGACGAACTTCGCCGTCGCCCCCCCACCAAGGCTATAGCCTACCCGTTCTTTGGCCATTTTTCCGCTGGGGGGTTTTGGCACCACGACCTTCGGGTGCTTATTTGTGGGCGCGGCTTTGCCCGCGGCTTATTTTTGGCACCCCGAGGCACCTCGCAAAGTCTCGCCCCATTCCGAGTCCGGCGGACAAACTTCGCCCGCCCCCCCCACCAAGGCTATAGCCCACCCGTTTTTTGGCCATTTTTCCGCTGGGGGGTTTTGGCACCACGACCTTCGGGTGCTTATTTTTGGTCGCGGCTTTGCCCGCGGCTTATTTTTGGCACCCCCGAGGCCCCTCGCAAAGTCTCGCCCCATTCCGAGTCCGGCGGACGAACTTCGACCGCGCCCCCCACCAAGGCTATAGCCCACCCGTTTTTTGGCCTTTTTTCCGCTGGGGGGTTTTGGCACCACGACCTTCGGGTGCTTATTTTTGGGCGCGGCTTTGCCCGCGGCTTATTTTTGGCACCCCGAGGCCCCTCGCAAAGTCTCGCCCCATTCCGAGTCCGGCGGACGAACTTCGCCCGCGCCCCCCACCAAGGCTATAGCCCACCCGTTTTTTGGCCTTTTTTCCGCTGGGGGGTTTTGGCACCACGACCTTCGGGCGCTTATTTTTGGGCGCGGCTTTGCCCGCGGCTTATTTTTCGCACCCCGAGGCCCCTCGCAAAGTCTCGCCCCATTCCGAGTCCGGCGGACGAACTTCGCCCGCGCCCCCCACCAAGGCTATAGCCCCCCCGTTTTTTGTCCTTTTTTCCGCTGGGGGGTTTTGGCACCACGACCTTCGGGCGCTTATTTTTGAGCGCCGGCTTTGCCCGCGGCTTGTTTTTCGCAGCCCGAGGCCCCTCGCAAAGTCTCGACCCATTCCGAGTCCGGCGGACGAACTTCGCCCACGCCCCCCACCAAGGCTATAGTCCACCCGTTTTTTGGCCTTTTTTCCGCTGGGGGGTTTTGGCACCACGACCTTCGGGCGCTTAATTTTGGACGCGGCTTTGCCCGCGGCTTAGTTTTGGCACCCCGAGGCCCCTCGCAAAGTCTCGCCCCATTCCGAGTCCGGCGGACGAACTTCGTCCGCGCCCCCCCACCAAGGCTATAGCCCACCCGTTTTTTGGCCATTTTTCCGCTGGGGGGTTTTGTTACCACGACCTTCGGGCACTTATTTTTGGGTGCGGCTTTGCCCGCGGCTTATTTTTTGCACCCCGAGGCCCCTCGCAAAGTCTCGCCCCATTCCGAGTCCGGCGGACGAACTTCGCCCGCGCCCCCCACCAAGGCTATAGCCCACCCGTTTTTTGGCCTTTTTTCCGCTGGGGGGTTTTGGCACCACGACCTTCGGGCACTTATTTTTGGGCACCCCTTTGCCCGCGGCTTATTTTTGGCACCCCGAGGCCCCTCGCAAAGTCTCGCCCCATTCCGAGTCCGGCGGACGAACTTCGCCCGCGCCCCCCACCAAGGCTATAGCCCACCCGTTTTTTGGCCTTTTTTCCGCTGGGGGGTTTTGGCACCACGACCTTCGGGTGCTTATTTTTGGGCGCGGCTTTGCCCGCGGCTTATTTTTGGCACCCCGAGGCCCCTCGCAAAGTCTCGCCCCATTCCGAGTCCGGCGGACAAACTTCGCCCGCGCCCCCCCACCAAGGCTATAGCCCACCCGTTTTTTGGCCATTTTTCCGCTGGGGGGTTTTGGCACCACGACCTTCTGGTGCTTATTTTTGGGCGCGGCTTTGCCCGCGGCTTATTTTTGGCACCCCGAGGCCCCTCGCAAAGTCTCGCCCCATTCCGAGTCCGGCGGACGAACTTCGACCGCGCCCCCCACCAAGGCTATAGCCCACCCGTTTTTTGGCCTTTTTTCCGCTGGGGGGTTTTGGCACCACGACCTTCGGGTGCTTATTTTTCGGCGCGGCTTTGCCCGCGGCTTATTTTTGGCACCCCGAGGCCCCTCGCAAAGTCTCGCCCCATTCCGAGTCCGGCGGACGAACTTCGCCCGCGCCCCCCACCAAGGCTATAGCCCACCCGTTTTTTGGCCTTTTTTCGGCTGGGGGGTTTTGGCACCACGACCTTCGGGCGCTTATTTTTGGGCGCGGCTTTGCCCGCGGCTTATTTTTGGCACCCCGAGGCCCCTCGCAAAGTCTCGCCCCATTCCGAGTCCGGCGGACGAACTTCGCCCGCGCCCCCCACCAAGGCTATAGCCCACCCGTTTTTTGTCCTTTTTTCCGCTGGGGGGTTTTGGCACCACGACCTTCGGGCGCTTATTTTTGAGCGCGGCTTTGCCCACGGCTTGTTTTTCGCAGCCCGAGGCCCCTCGCAAAGTCTCGACCCATTCCGAGTCCGGCGGACGAACTTCGCCCACGCCCCCCACCAAGGCTATAGTCCACCCGTTTTTTGGCCTTTTTTCCGCTGGGGGGTTTTGGCACCACGACCTTCGGGCGCTTAATTTTGGACGCGGCTTTGCCCGCGGCTTAGTTTTGGCACCCCGAGGCCCCTCGCAAAGTCTCGCCCCATTCCGAGTCCGGCGGACGAACTTCGTCCGCGCCCCCCCACCAAGGCTATAGCCCACACCGTTTTTTGGCCATTTTTCCGCTGGGGGGTTTTGTTACCACGACCTTCGGGCACTTACTTTTGGGTGCGGCTTTGCCCGCGGCTTATTTTTGGCACCCCCCGAGGCCCCTCGTAAAGTCTCGCCCCATTCCGAGTCCGGCGGACGAACTTCGCCCGCGCCCCCCACCAAGGCTATAGCCCACCCGTTTTTTGTCCTTTTTTCCGCTGGGGGGTTCTGGCACCACGACCTTCGGGCGCTTATTTTTGTGCGCGGCTTTGCCCGCGGCTTGTTTTTGGCACCCCCGAGGCCCCTCGCAAAGTCTCGCCCCATTCCGAGTCCGGCGGACGAACTTCGCCCGCGCCCCCCACCAAGGCTATAGCCCACCCGTTTTTTGGCCTTTTTCCGCTGGGGGGTTTTGGCACCACGACCTTCGGGCGCTTATTTTTGGGCGCCCCTTTGCCCGCGGCTTATTTTTGGCACCCCTAGGCCCCTCGCAAAGTCTCGCCCCATTCCGAGTCCGGCGGACGAACTTCGCCCGCGCCCCCCACCAAGGCTATAGCCCACCCGTTTTTTGGCCTTTTTTCCGCTGGGGGGTTTTGGTACCACGACGTTCGGGCGCTTATTTTTGGGCGCGGCTGTGCCCGCGGCTTATTTTTGGCACCCCCGAGACCCCTCGCAAAGTCTCGCCCCATTCCGAGTCCGGCGGACGAACTTCGCCCGCGCCCCCCCACCAAGGCTATAGCCCACCCGTTTTTTGTCCATTTTTCCGCTGGGGGGTTTTGGCACCACGACCTTCGGGCGTTTATTTTTGGGCGCGGCCTTGCCCGCGGCTTATTTTTGGTACCCCCCCGAGGCCCCTCGCAAAGTCTCGCCCCATTCCGAGTCCGGCGGACGAACATCGCCCGCGCCCCCCACCAAGGCTATAGCCCACCCGTTTTTTGGCCATTTTTCCGCTGGGGGGTTTTGGCACCACGACCTTCGGGTGCTTATTTTTGGGCGCGGCTTTGCCCGCGGCTTATTTTTGGCACCCCGAGGCCCCTCGCAAACTCTCGCCCCATTCCGAGTCCGGCGGACGAACTTCGCCCGCGCCCCCCACCCAGGCTATAGCCCACAACCGTTTTTTGGCCATTTTTCTGCTGGGGGGTCTTGGGACCCCGACCTTCGGGTCTGATTTTTGGGCGCTGCTGTGCCCGTGGCCTATTTTTGGCACACGGAGGCCGTCCGCCAAGTCTGGTGCCATTCCGAGTCCCGCGGATGAACTTCGCCCACGCCC
>BTHF01000080.1:0-68085 GCA_033242345.1 Citrus unshiu
CGAGTCGCCTCCGTGTACCAAAACTAGGCCGCGGGCCCAGCCGCGCCCAAAAATAACCGCCCGAAGGCCGGGGCGCCAAGTTCATCCAGCGGAAAAAAGGCCACAAATACGGGTGGGATATAGCCTTGGGGGGTGGGGCTGGCCAACTTCGTCCGCCGGACACGGAATGGCGCGAGACTTTGCGAGGTGACTCCGTGTGCCAAAAATAGGCCGCGGGCACAGCCGTGCCCAAAAATAACCGCCCGAAGGCCGGGGCGCCAAGTTCGTCCAGCGGAAATAGGCCACAAAAACGGGTGGGGCTATAGCCTTGTGGGGTGTGGCTGGCCAACTTCGTCCGCCGGACTTGGAATGGCGCGAGACTTTGCGAGGCACCTCCGTGTACCAAAAATAGGACGTGGGCATAGCCGCGCCGAAAAATAACCGCCCGAAGGCCGGGGCGCCAAGTTCGTCTAGCGGAAAAAGGCCAAAAAAACGGGTGGGCTATAGCCTTGGGGGGTGGGGGCGGGCCAACTTCGTCCGCCGGACTCGGAATAGCGCGACACATTGCGTGGCGCCTCCGGTGTGCCAAAAATCTGCCGCGGGCACAGCCGCGCCCAAAAATAACCGCCCGAAGGCCGGGGCGACAAGTTCGTCCAGCGCAAAAAGGCCAAAAAAACGGGTGGGCTATAGCCTTGGGGGGTGGGCTGGCTAACTTCGTCCGCCGGACTCGGAATGGCGCGAGGCTTTGCGAGTCGCCTCCGTGTACCAAAACTAGGCCGCGGGCCCAGCCGCGCCCAAAAATAACCGCCCGAAGGCCGGGGCGCCAAGTTCATCCAGCGGAAAAAAGGCCACAAATACGGGTGGGATATAGCCTTGGGGGGTGGGGCTGGCCAACTTCGTCCGCCGGACACGGAATGGCGCGAGACTTTGCGAGGTGACTCCGTGTGCCAAAAATAGGCCGCGGGCACAGCCGTGCCCAAAAATAACCGCCCGAAGGCCGGGGCGCCAAGTTCGTCCAGCGGAAATAGGCCACAAAAACGGGTGGGCTATAGCCTTGTGGGGTGTGGCTGGCCAACTTCGTCCGCCGGACTTGGAATGGCGCGAGACTTTGCGAGGCACCTCCGTGTACCAAAAATAGGACGTGGGCATAGCCGCGCCGAAAAATACCGCCCGAAGGCCGGGGCGCCAAGTTCGTCTAGCGGAAAAAGGCCACAAAAACGGGTGGGCTATAGCCTTGGGGGGGTGGGGCGGGCCAACTTCGTCCGCCGGACTCGGAATAGCGCGACACATTGCGTGGCGCCTCCGTGTGCCAAAAATATGCCGCGGGCACAGCCGCGCCCAAAAATAACCGCCCGAAGGCCGGGGGCGACAAGTTCGTCCCAGCGCAAAAAGGCCAAAAAAACGGGTGGGCTATAGCCTTGGGGGTTGGGCTGGCTAACTTCGTCCGCCGGACTCGGAATGGCGCGAGGCTTTGCGAGTCGCCTCCGTGTACCAAAACTAGGCCGCGGGCCCAGCCGCGCCCAAAAATAACCGCCCGAAGGCCGGGGCGACAAGTTCGTCCAGCGCAAAAAGGCCAAAAAAACGGGGTGGGCTATAGCCTTGGGGGGGTGGGGGCTGGCCCACTACGTCCGCCGGACTCGGAATGGCGCGAGACTTTGTGAGTCGCCTCCGTGTGCCAAAACTAGGCCGCGGGCCCAGCCTCGCCCAAAAATAAACCGCCCCGAAGGCCGGGGGCGCCAAGTTCGTCCAGCGGAAAAAGGCCACAAATACGGGTGGGGCTATAGCCTTGGGGGGGTGGGGCAGGCCAACTTCGTCCGCCGGACTCGGAATGGCGCGAGACTTTGCGAGGCATCTCCGTGTGCCAAAAGTTGGCCGCGGGCGCAGCCGCGCCCAAAAATAACCGCCCGAAGGCCGGGGCTCCAAGTTCGTCCTGCGGAAATAGGCCACAAATACGGGGTGGGCTATAGCTTTGGGGGTGGTGGGGATGGCCAACTTCGTCCGCCGGACTCGGAATAGCGCGACACATTGCGTGGCACCTCCGTGTGCCAAAAATATGCCGCGGGCACAGCCGCGCCCAAAAATAACCGCCCGAAGGCCGGGGGCGACAAGTTCGTCCCAGCGCAAAAAGGCCAAAAAAAACGGGTGGGGTATTAGCCTTGGGGGGGTGGGCTGGCTAACTTCATCCGCCGGACTCGGAATGGCGCGAGGCTTTGCGAGTCGCCTCCGTGTACCAAAACTAGGCCGCGGGCCCAGCCGCGCCCAAAAATAACCGCCCGAAGGCCGGGGGCGCCAAGTTCGTCCAGCGGAAAAAGGCCACAAATACGGGTGGGATATAGCCTTGGGGGGTGGGGCTGGCCAACTTCGTCCGCCGGACTCGGAATGGCGCGAGACTTTGCGAGGTGCCTCCGTGTGCCATAAATAGGCCGCGGGCACAGCCGTGCCCAAAAATAACCGCCCGAAGGCCGGGGGCGCCAAGTTCGTCCAGCGGAAATAGGCCACAAAAACGGGGTGGGCTATAGCCTTGTGGGGTGTGGCTGGCCAACTTCGTCCGCCGGACTTGGAATGGCGCGAGACTTCGCGAGGCACCTCCGTGTACCAAAAAATAGGACGTGGGGCATAGCCGCGCCGAAAAATAACCGCCCGAAGGCCGGGGCGCCAAGTTCGTCCAGCAGAAAAAGGCCACAAATACGGGTGGGATATAGCCTTGGGGGGGTGGGGCTGGCCAACCTCGTCCGCCGGACTCGGAATGGCGCGAGACTTTGCGAGGTGCCTCCGGTGTGCCAAAAATAGGCCGCGGGGCACAGCCGTGCCCAAAAATAACCGCCCGAAGGCCGGGGCGCCAAGTTCGTCTAGCGGAAAAAGCCACAAAAACGGGTGGGCTATAGCCTTGGGGGGTGGGGCAGGCCAACTTCGTCCGCCGGACTCGGAATGGCGTGACACTTTGCGTGGCGCCTCCGTGTGCCAAAAATATGCCACGGCCACAGCCGCGCCCAAAAATAACCGCCGAAGGCCGGGGCGCCAAGTTCGTCCAGCGGAAAAAGGCCACAAATACGGGTGGGCAATAGCTTTGGGGGGTGGGGATGGCCAACTTCGTCCGCCAGACTCGGAATGGCGCGACACTTTGCGTGGCGCCTCCGTGTGCCAAAAATATGCCGCGGGGCACAGCCGCGCCCAAAAATAACCGCCCGAAGGCCGGGGGTGCCAAGTTCGCCCAGCGGAAAAAGGCCACAAATACGGGTGGGCTATAGCCTTGGGGGGGTGGGGCTGGCCAACTTCGTCCGCCGGACTCGGAATGGCGTGACACTTTGCGAGGCACCTTCGTGTGCCAAAAATATGCCGCGGGCACAGCCGCGCCCAAAAATAACCGCCCGAAGGCCGGGGCGCCAAGTTCGTCCAGCGGAAAAAGGCCAAAAAAACGGGTGGGCTATAGCCTTGGGGGGGTGGGGCTGGCTAACTTCGTCCGCCGGACTCGGAATGGCGTGACACTTTGCGTGGCGCCTCCGTGTGCCAAAAATATGCCACGGCCACAGCCGCGCCCAAAAATAACCGCCCGAAGGCCGGGGCGCCAAGTTCGTCCAGCGGAAAAACGGGTGGGCAATAGCTTTGGGGGGTGGGGATGGCCAACTTCGTCCGCCAGACTCGGAATGGCGCGACACTTTGCGTGGCGCCTCCGTGTGCCAAAAATATGCTGCGGGCACAGCCGCGCCCAAAAATAACCGCCCGAAGGCTGGGGCGCCAAGTTCGTCTAGCGGAAAAAGGCCACAAAAACGGGGTGGGCTATAGCCTTGGGGGGTGGGGCGGGCCAACTTCGTCCGCCGGACTTGGAATGGCGCGAGACTTTGCGAGGCGCATACTTGTACCAAAAATAGGCCGCGGGCACAGCCCGCGCCTAAAAATAACCGCCCGAAGGCCGGGGCGCCAAGTTCGTCCAGCGGAAAAAGGCCACAAATACGGGTGGGCTATAGCCTTGGGGGGTGTGGCTGGCCAACTTCGTCCGCCGGACTCGGAATGGCGCGAGACTTTGCGAGGTGCCTCCGTGTGCCAGAAATAGGCCGCGGGCACAGCCGCGCCCAAAAATTACCGCCAGAAGGCCGGGGCGCCAAGTTCGTCCAGCGGAAAAAGGCCAAAGAAACGGGTGGGCTATGGCCTTGGGGGGGTGGGGCTGGCCAACTTCGTCCGCCGGACTCGGAATGGCGCGAGACTTTGCGAGGGCACCTCCGTGTACCAAAAATAGGCCACGGGCACAGCCGCGCCAAAAACTAACCGCGCCGAAGGCCGGGGAACCAAGTTTCCGTCCAGCAGAAAAAGGCCACAAAAACGGGTGGGCTATAGCCTTGGGGGTTGGGGCTGGCCAACTTCGTCCGCCGGACTCGGAATGGCGCGAGACTTTGCGAGCCGCCTCCGTGTGCCAAAAATAGGCCGCGGGCACAGCCGCGCCAAAAACTAACCGCCCGAAGGCCGGGGCGCCAAGTTTGTCCAGCGGAAAAACGCCACAAAAACGGGTGGGCTATAGCCTTGGGGGGGTGGGGCTGGCCAAGTTCGTCCACCGGGACTCGGAATGGCGCAAGACTTTGCGAGGCGCCTCCGTGTGCCAAAAATAGGCCGCGGGCACAGCCGCGCCCAAAAATAACAGCCCGAAGGTCGGGGCGCCAAGTTCGTCCAGCGGAAAAACGCCAAAAAAACGGGTGGGCTATAGCCTTGGGGGGTGGGGCTGGCCAAGTTCGTCCACCGGACTCGGAATGGCTTGAGACTTTCCGAGGTGCCTCCGTGTGCCAAAAATAGGCCGTGGGCAACGCCTGCGCCCAAAAAATAACTGCCCGAAGGTCGGGGCGCCAAGTTGGTCCAGCGGAAAAAGGTCAAAAAAACGGGTGGGCTATAGCCTTGGGGGGTGGGGCTGGCCAACTTCGTCCGCCGGACTCGGAATGGCGCGAGACTTTGCGTGTCACCTCCGTGTGGCAAAACTAGGCCGCGGGCACAGCCACGCCAAAAAATAACCACCCGAAGGCCGGGGGCGCCAAGTTCGTCCAGCGGAAAAAGGCCACAAATACGGGTGGGCTATAGCCTTGGGGGGGTGGGGCCTGGCCAACTTCGTCCGCCGGACTCGGAATGGCGTGAGACCTTGCGAGTCACCTGCGGTGTGCCAAAACTAGGCCGCAGGCACAGCCTGCGCCCAAAAATAACCTCCCGAAGGCCGGGGGCGCCAAGTTCGTCCAGCGGAAAAAGGCCACAAATACGGGTGGGCTATAGCCTTGGGGGGTGGGGCTGGCCAACTTCGTCCGCCGGACTCGGAATGGCGCGAGACCTTGCGAGTCACCTGCGTGTGCCAAAACTAGGCCGCGGGCACAGCCGAGCCCAAAAATAACCTCCCGAAGGCCGGGGCGCCAAGTTCGTCCAGCGGAAAAAGGCCACAAATACGGGTGGGCTATAACCTTGGGGGGTGGGGCTGGCCAACTTCGTCCGCCGGACTCGGAATGGCGCGAGACTTTACGAGGCGCCTCCGTGTGCCAAAAATAGGCCGCGGGCACAGCCGCGCCAAAAACTAACCGCCCGAAGGCCGGGGCGCCAAGTTTGTCCAGCGGAAAAACGCCACAAAAACGGTGTGGGCTATAGCCTTGGGGGGTGGGGCAGGCCAACTTCGTCCGCCGGACTCGGAATGGCGTGACACTTTGCGTGGCGCCTCCGTGTGCCAAAAATATGCCACGGCCACAGCCCGCGCCCAAAAATAACCGCCCGAAGGCCCGGGGGCGCCAAGTTCGGTCCAGCGGAAAAAGGCCACAAATACGGGTGGGCAATAGCTTTGGGGGGTGGGGGATGGCCAACTTCGTCCGCCAGACTCGGAATGGCGCGACACTTTGCGTGGCGCCTCCGTGTGCCAAAAATATGCCGCGGGCACAGCCGCGCCCAAAAATAACCGCCCGAAGGCCGGGGGGTGCCAAGTTCGCCCAGCGGAAAAAGGCCACAAATACGGGTGGGCTATAGCCTTGGGGGGTGGGGCTGGCCAACTTCGTCCGCCGGACTCGGAATGGCGTGACACTTTGCGAGGCACCTTCGTGTGCCAAAAATATGCCGCGGGCACAGCCGCGCCCAAAAATAACCGCCCGAAGGCCGGGGCGCCAAGTTCGTCCAGCGGAAAAAGGCCAAAAAAACGGGTGGGCTATAGCCTTGGGGGGTGGGGCTGGCTAACTTCGTCCGCCGGACTCGGAATGGCGTGACACTTTGCGTGGCGCCTCCGTGTGCCAAAAATATGCCACGGCCACAGCCGCGCCCAAAAATAACCGCCCGAAGGCCGGGGCGCCAAGTTCGTCCAGCGGAAAAAGGCCACAAATACGGGTGGGGCAATAGCTTTGGGGGGTGGGGATGGCCAACTTCGTCCGCCAGACTCGGAATGGCGCGACACTTTGCGTGGCGCCTCCGTGTGGCCAAAAATATGCTGCGGGCACAGCCGCGCCCAAAAATAACCGCCCGAAGGCTGGGGCGCCAAGTTCGTCTAGCGGAAAAAGGCCACAAAAACGGGGTGGGCTATAGCCTTGGGGGGTGGGGCGGGCCAACTTCGTCCGCCGGACTTGGAATGGCGCGAGACTTTGCGAGGCGCATACTTGTACCAAAAATAGGCCGCGGGCACAGCCGCGCCTAAAAATAACCGCCCGAAGGCCGGGGGCGCCAAGTTCGTCCAGCGGAAAAAGGCCACAAATACGGGTGGGCTATAGCCTTGGGGGGGTGTGGCTGGCCAACTTCGTCCGCCGGACTCGGAATGGCGCGAGACTTTGCGAGGTGCCTCCGTGTGCCAGAAATAGGCCGCGGGCACAGCCGCGCCCAAAATTACCGCCAGAAGGCCGGGGCGCCAAGTTCGTCCAGCGGAAAAAGGCCAAAGAAACGGGTGGGCTATGGCCTTGGGGGGGTGGGGCTGGCCAACTTCGTCCGCCGGACTCGGAATGGCGCGAGACTTTGCGAGGCACCTCCGTGTACCAAAAATAGGCCACGGGCACAGCCGCGCCAAAAACTAACCGCCCGAAGGCCGGGGGAACCAAGTTCGTCCAGCAGAAAAAGGCCACAAAAACGGGTGGGCTATAGCCTTGGGAGTTGGGGGCTGGCCAACTTCGTCCGCCGGACTCGGAATGGCGCGAGGACTTTGCGAGCCGCCTCCGTGTGCCAAAAATAGGCCGCGGGCACAGCCGCGCCAAAAACTAACCGCCCGAAGGCCGGGGCGCCAAGTTTGTCCAGCGGAAAAACGCCACAAAAACGGGGTGGGCTATAGCCTTGGGGGGTGGGGCTGGCCAAGTTCGTCCACCGGACTCGGAATGGCGCAAGACTTTGCGAGGCGCCTCCGTGTGCCAAAAATAGGCCGCGGGCACAGCCGCGCCCAAAAATAACAGCCCGAAGGTCGGGGCGCCAAGTTCGTCCAGCGGAAAAAACGCCAAAAAAAACGGTGTGGGCTATAGCCTTGGGGGGTGGGGCTGGCCAAGTTCGTCCACCGGACTCGGAATGGCTTGAGACTTTCCGAGGTGCCTCCGGTGTGCCAAAAATAGGCCGTGGGCAACGCCGCGCCCAAAAATAACTGCCCGAAGGTCGGGGGCGCCAAGTTCGTCCAGCGGAAAAAGGCCAAAAAAACGGGTGGGGCTATAGCCTTGGGGGGGTGGGGCTGGCCAACTTCGTCCGCCGGACTCGGAATGGCGCGAGACTTTGCGTGTCACCTCCGTGTGGCAAAAACTAGGCCGCGGGCACAGCCACGCCCAAAAATAACCACCCCGAAGGCCGGGGCGCCAAGTTCGTCCAGCGGAAAAAGGCCACAAATACGGGTGGGCTATAGCCTTGGGGGGGTGGGGCTGGCCAACTTCGTCCGCCGGACTCGGAATGGCGTGAGACCTTGCGAGTCACCTGCGTGTGCCAAAACTAGGCCGCAGGCACAGCCGCGCCCAAAAATAACCTCCCGAAGGCCGGGGCGCCAAGTTCGTCCAGCGGAAAAAGGCCACAAATACGGGTGGGCTATAGCCTTGGGGGGTGGGGCTGGCCAACTTCGTCCGCCGGACTCGGAATGGGCGCGAGACCTTGCGAGTCACCTGCGTGTGCCAAAACTAGGCCGCGGGCACAGCCGCGCCCCAAAAATAACCTCCCGAGAGGCCGGGGCGCCAAGTTCGTCCAGCGGAAAAAGGCCACAAATACGGGTGGGCTATAACCTTGGGGGGGTGGGGCTGGCCAACTTCGTCCGCCGGACTCGGAATGGCGCGAGACTTTACGAGGCGCCTCCGTGTGCCAAAAATAGGCCGCGGGCACAGCCGTGCCCAAAAAGAACCGCCCGAAGGCCGGGCCGGCAAGCTCGTCCAGCGGAAAAAGGCCACAAAAACGGGTGGGCTATAGCCTTGGAGGGTGGGGCTGGGCAACTTCGTCCGCCGGACACGGAATGGCGCGAGACCTTACGAGGCGTCTCCGTGTGCCAAAAATAGGCCGCGGGCACAGCCGTGCCCAAAAAGAACCGCCCGAAGGCCGGGCCGCCAAGCTCGTCCAGCGGAAAAAGGCCAAAAAAATGGGTGGGCTATAGCCTTGGGGGGGTGGGGCTGGCCAACTTCGTCCGCCGGAGTCGGAATGGCGCGAGACTTTACGAGGCACCTCCGTGTGCCAAAAATAGGCCGCGGGCACAGCCGTTCCCAAAAAGAACCGCCCGAAGGCCGGGCCGCCAAGCTCGTTCAGCGGAAAAAGGCCACAAAAACGGGTGGGCTATAGCCTTGGAGGGTGGGGCTGGCCAACTTCGTCCGCCGGACTCGGAATGGCGCGAGACCTTGCGAGGTGTCTCCGTGTGCCAAAAATAGGCCGCGGGCACAGCCGCGCCAAAAAATAACCGCCCGAAGGCCGGGGGCGCCAAGTTCGTCCAGCGGAAAAAGGCCACAAAAACGGGTGGGCTATAGCCTTGGGGGGTGGGGCTGGCCAAGTTCGTCCGCCGGACTCGGAATGGCGTGAGACTTTCCGAGGCACCTCCGTGTGCCAAAAATAGGCCGCGGGCAACGCCGCGCCCAAAAATAACTACCCGAAGGTCGGGGCGGCAAGTTCGTCTAGTGGAAAAAGGCCAAAAAAATGGGTGGGCTATAGCCTTGGGGGGTGGGGCTGGCCAAGTTCGTCCGCCGGACTCGGAATGGCGCGAGAGTTTGTGAGGTACCTCCGTGTGCCAAAAATAGGTCGCGGGCACAGCCGCGCCCAAAAATAACCGCCCAAAGGTCGGGGCGCCAAGTTCGTCCAGCAGAAAAAGGCCAAAAAAACGGGTGGGCTATAGCCTTGAGGGGTGGGGCTGGCCAACTTCGTCCGCCGGACTCGGAATGGTGCGAGACCTTGCGAGGCGTCTCCGTGTGCCAAAAATAGGCCGCGGGCACAGCCGCGCTGAAAAATAACCGCCCGAAGGCCGGGGCGCCAAGTTCGTCCAGCGGAAAAAGGCCACAAAAACAGGTGGGCTATAGCCTTGGGGGGTGGGGCTGGCCAAGTTCGTCCGCCGGACTCGGAATGGCTTGAGACTTTCCGAGGTGCCTCCGTGTGCCAAAAATAGGCCGCGGGCAACGCCGCGCCCAAAAATAACTGCCCGAAGGTCGGGGCGCCAAGTTCGTCTAGCGGAAAAAAGGCCAAAAAAATGGGTGGGCTATAGCCTTGGGGGGGTGAGGCTGGCCAACTTCGTCCGCCGGACATGGAATGGCGCGAGGCTTTGCGAGTCGTCTCCGTGTGCCAAAACTAGGCCGCGGGCGCAGCCGTGCCCAAAAATAACCGCCCGAAGGATAGGGCGCCAAGTTCGTCCAGCGGAAAAAGGCCACAAATACGGGTGGGCTATAGCCTTGGGGGGTGGGGGCTGGCCAACTTCGTCCGCCGGACTCAGAATGGCGCGAGACTTTGCGAGGCACCTCCGTGTGCCGAAAATAGGCCGCGGGCACAGCCGCGCCCAAAAATAACCGCCCGATGGTCGGGGCGCCAAGTTCGTCCAGCGGAAAAAGGCCAAAACAACGGGTGGGATATAGCCTTGGGGGGGTGGGGCTGGCCAACTTCGTCCGCCGGACTCGGAATGGCGCGAGACTTTCGAGTCACCTCCGTGTGCCAAAACTAGGCCGCTGGCACAGCCGCGCCCAAAAATAACCGCCCGAAGGCCGGGGCGCCTAGTTCGTCCAGCGGAAAAAGGCCACAAATACGGGTGGGCTATAGCCTTGGGGGGTGGGGCTGGCCAACTTCGTCCGCCGGACTCGGAATGGCGCGAGACTTTATGAGGCGCCTCCGTGTGCCAAAAATAGGCCGCGGGCACAGCCGTGCCCAAAATGAACCGCCCGAAGGCCGGGCCGCCAAGCTCGTCCAGCGGAAAAAGGCCATAAAAATGGGTGGGCTATAGCCTTGGGGGGTGGGGCTGGCCAACTTCATCCGCCGGACTCGGAATGGCGCGAGACTTTACGAGGCGCCTCCGTGTGCCAAAAATAGGCCGTGGGCACAGCCGTGCCCAAAAAGAACCGCCCGAAGGACGGGCCGCCAAGCTCGTCCAGCGGAAAAAGGCCACAAAAACGGGTGGGCTATAGCCTTGGAGGGTGGGGCTGGCCAACTTCGTCCGCCGGACTCGGAATGGCGCCAGACCTTGCGAGGCGTCTCTGTGTGCCAAAAATAGGCCGCGGGCACAGCCGCGCCGAAAAATAACCGCCCGAAGGCCGGGGCGCCAAGTTCGTCCAGCGGAAAAAGGCCACAAAAACGGGTGGGCTATAGCCTTGGGGGGTGGGGCTGGCCAAGTTCGTCCGCCGGACTCGGAATGGCGTGAGACTTTCCGAGGCGCCTCCGTGTGCCAAAAATAGGCTGCGGGCAACGCCGCGCCCAAAGATAACTGCCCGAAGGTCGGGGCGCCAAGTTCGTCCAGCGGAAAAAGGCCAAAACAATGGGTGGGCTATAGCCTTGGGGGGTGGGGCTGGCCAAGTTCGTCCGCCGGACTCGGAATGGCGCGAGACTTTGTGAGGTACCTCCGTGTTCCAAAAATAGGTCGCAGGCACAGCCGCGCCCAAAAATAACCGCCCAAAGGTCGGGGCGCCAAGTTCGTCCAGCGGAAAAAGGCCAAAAAAAACGGGTGGGCTATAGCCTTGGAGGGTGGGGCTGGCCAACTTCGTCAGCCGGACTCGGAATGGCGCGAGACTTTGCGAGTCACCTCCATGTGCCAAAAATAGGCCGCGGGCAATGCCGCGTCCAAAAATAACTGCCCGAAGGTCGGGGCGCCATGTTCGTCCAGCGGAAAAAGGCCAAAAAAATAGGTGGGCTATAGCCTTGGGGGGTGGGGCTGGCCAACTTCGTCCGCCGGACTTGGAATGGCGCGAGGCTTTGCGAGTCATCTCCGTGTGCCAAAACTCGGCCGCAGGCGCCGCCGCGCCCAAAAATAACCGCCCGAAGGCCGGGGCGCCAAGTTCGTCCAGCGGAAAAAGGCCACAAAAACGGGTGGGCTATAGCCTTGTGGGGTGGGGCTGGCCAACTTCGTCCGCCGGACTCGGAATGGCGCGAGACTTTATGAGGCGCCTCCGTTTGCCAAAAATAGGCCACGGGCACAGCCGCGCCCAAAAAGAACCGCCCGAAGGCCGGGCCGTCAAGCTCGTCCAGCGGAAAAAGGCCACAAAAACGGGTGGGCTATAGCCTTGGAGGGTGGGGCTGGCCAACTTCGTCCGCTGGACTCGGAATGGCGCGAGACCGTGCGAGGCGTCTCCGTGTTCCAAAAATAGGCCGCAGGCACAGCCGCGCCGAAAAATAACCGCCCGAAGGGCGGGGCGCCAAGTTCGTCCAGCGGAAAAAGGCCACAAAAACGGGTGGGCTATAGCCTTGGGGGGTGGGGCTGGCCAAGTTCGTCCGCCGGACTCGGAATGGAGTGAGACTTTCCGAGGCGCCTCCGTGTGCCAAAAATAGGCCGCGGGCAATGCCGCACCCAAAAATAACAGCCCGATGGTCGGGGTGCCAAGTTCGTCCAGCGGCAAAAGGCCACAAAAACGGGTGGGCTATAGCCTTGGGGGGTGGGGCTGGCCAACTTCGTCCGCCGGACTCGGAATGGCGCGAGGCTTTGCGAGGCACCTCCGTGTGCCAAAAATAGGTCGTGGGCACCGCCGCGCCCAAAAATAACCGCCCGAAGGCCGGGGCGCCAAGTTCGTCCAGCGGAAAAAGGCCACAAAAACGGGTGGGCTATAGCCTTGGGGGGTGGGGCTGGCCAACTTCATTCGCCGGACTCGGAATGGGGCGAGACTTTGCGAGGCGCCTCCGTGTGCCAAAAATAGGTCGCGGACACTGCCGTGCCGAAAAATAACCGCCCGAAGGCCGGGGCGCCAAGTTTGTCCAGCGGAAAAAGGCCACAAAAACGGGTGGGCTATAGCCTTGGGGGGTGGGGCTGGCCAAGTTCGTCCGCCGGACTCGGAATGGAGTGAGACTTTCCGAGGCGCCTCCGTGTGCCAAAAATAGGCCGCGGGCAATGCCGCACCCAAAAATAACAGCCCGAAGGTCGGGGCGCCAAGTTCGTCCAGCGGCAAAAGGCCACAAAAACGGGTGGGCTATAGCCTTGGGGGGTGGGGCTGGCCAACTTCGTCAGCCGGACTCGTAGTGGCGTGAGACTATGCGAGGCGCCTCCTTGTACCAAAAATAGGCCGCGGGCACTGCCACGCCCGAAAATAACCGCCTGAAGGCCGGGGCGCCAAGTTCGTCCAGCGGAAAAAGGCCACAAAAACGGGTGGGCTATAGCCTTGGGGGGTGGGGCTGGCCCACTTCGTCCGCCGGACTCGGAATGGTGCGAGACTTTGCGAGGTGCCTCCGCATTCCAAAAATAGGATGCGGGCACAGCCGCGCCCAAAAATAAGCGCCCGAAGGCCGGGGCGCCAAGTTCGTCCAGCGGAAAAAGGCCACAAAAACGGGTGGGCTATAGCCTTGGGGGGTGGGGCTGGCCAACTTCGTCCGCCGGACTCGGAATGGCGCGAGACTTTATGAGGCTCCTCCGTGTGCCAAAAATAGGCCACGGGCACAGCCGCGCCCAAAAAGAACCGCCCGAAGGCCGGGCCGTCAAGCTCGTCCAGCGGAAAAAGGCCACAAAAACGGGTGGGCTATAGCCTTGGAGGGTGGGGCTGGCCAACTTCGTCCGCTGGACTCGGAATGGCGCGAGACCGTGCGAGGCGTCTCCGTGTGCCAAAAATAGGCCGCAGGCACTGCCGCGCCGAAAAATAACCGCCCGAAGGGCGGGGCGCCAAGTTCGTCCAGCGGAAAAAGGCCACAAAAACGGGTGGGCTATAGCCTTGGGGGGTGGGGCTGGCCAAGTTCGTCCGCCGGACTCGGAATGGAGTGAGACTTTCCGAGGCACCTCCGTGTGCCAAAAATAGGCCGCGGGCAATGCCGCACCCAAAAATAACAGCCCGAAGGTCGGGGCGCCAACTTCGTCCAGCGGCAAAAGGCCACAAAAACGGGTGGGCTATAGCCTTGGGGGGTGGGGCTGGCTGTTGAGTGTTAGAAAATGCATATTTATAAAGGAGAAAACCGTCATTTTACATTTCAAGTCTTACTAACAACCCTTACTTTTATGTATTTAACCTTCTTGTGATGTAATTACGTGTGTGTTATTTTAATTAAGTATTTTATGTATTTTAGGGGCATTATAGTCATTTCACAATAAAGGAGAGATCAGACGGCAAAACGGACATCACTTTTGAACTCAGGACGGTCGAAAACCTTAGGAGGAGCATAAAAGGAAAAATGGCACTATTCACATGTACGGTACTATTCACGTATACGGTACTGTATATGTTACTGTTCACGACACTGTTCACATAGACGGATCGATGACGTGGCATTGACCGATGATGTGGTATTGACTGATGAGGTGTCACGATCCTGTTGGACTAAAATTCTTATGTACTGTTGATGGTGACGTGGCAGCATATCAGTGGACGAAAAATCTCGCGTACGGTGCATGCATCACACAGGATTATTTTCAACCAAACCGCGTTACTGTTCATCCGGGTCAAACCGTGTTACTGTTCATCCGCGTGGTCAAACCGTGGACTGTTGACTGATGACGTGGCGCAATCCTGAGCGTCCAAACTGTTTTTAATCCGATGGCCATGATTTACTCCATGTATCTATAAAAAGGGGGCCTCCCCCCCCTAATTTGATATCTCTGAATCCATTTTTGGGATCCATTTTCTGTAATTCCTTCTCCATCTTGTATTTTCTTTGTATTTTAATAAATTCCCATTTTGCCCCTAGTTCAATTATGAGTAGCTAATTTCCTTTCAAGCTTGGGTTGAAGGTGAAGTCTCAACATGTGTCATGGGCTTTATTTGGTAAATTTATTTTCTTTTCCCCTCTAGTTTTTGTGGATGATTTGACTTATCGTCGACAAATAATACTGATCTTGTCTAGATACCGCCTTGGTTACACCGGCTCTCTAGTATAAGGTTATTATTATTTGGCACGATAAGCCCTTAGCACCATATTGATTAGAGCGTGGTTCATGATGTGTGGATTCCCCCATCATGATTTAATTGGCATTAATACGGATTATTTAGCCCATGATGCATGTTGATACGGATCTAGATACCCAAGTACGTCATTTCAATAGAATTCTCTTCAATTTATTCTCGCCATTTCAATTCCAATTTCAGAATTTATTCTCGCCATTTTAATTTAAGTTTTAGCATATTCCAAATCATTTCCACCACAGATCCAATCAACCATTTGCAAAATTAATTCTACACACAATTAAAATCCACCTCCTCGTGGGATCGACACTCGTCACCATTGATCTATACTACAATAGATTCGTGCGCTTGCGAGTACATTAAAATTTGCACAACAAGTTTTTGGCGCCGTTGCCGGGGAGGTAAGTAATTTTAATTCATAGAATTAATTTTTGTGAATAATTCCATTTAATTGTTTTCTTGTATTTTTTATTATTTAAAAAAAAAAAGAAAAAAAAAAGTAAATCTATATTTAAAGGTTAGTATTTCTTTTCTTTTTCTCTTCTTTAAAATTCTGTAATTTAATTTTCAATTTATTTTTTCTTTGTAAGTTTTGTTTATTTTATTAATTTAATTTTTAGTTAATTTATTTCACGTATTTATTTTTGTGTATTTTTATAGAAAGGTTGTAACAGCGTAATAAGGTTAGTATCGTAATTTCTCCCTCTTCTTTATTTTTATTTGTTTTGTTCCCATCTTTATTTTTTTTTTGTTTTGTTTGCATCTTTATTTTTATTTTATTTATTTTGCATGCATGGTCGTAGGTCATTATTACCTAATCTTGAACCTATAGACCTTGAACTAGAAAAAACACTTCGCACACAAAAACACATTAAAAATAAATTTGGAATGGATTTACAAGCACCACAGGAGAGGCCATTTAAGGACTATTTTAGTCCCTTAGCTAATTTGAGCACATCATGTATTAGATACCCAAATGTAGCTGCTAGGAGCTTTGAACTAAAACCTAGTGTGCTAAATTGTCTCCCCACATTTTATGGCCTAGAAAATGAGGACCCATATAATCATTTGAATGATTTTCATGCTATTTGTCAAACATTTAAATATGAGAATTTTTCAGATGATGATGTAAAACTTAGACTATTCCCATTTTCTTTAAAGGATAGAGCTCGTTCATGGTTAAATACTTTACCTGCCAATAGCATTTCATCATGGGAACAAATGGTAACGAAATTTTTGAATAAATATTTCCCAGTTCATAAAACCAACGCTATTCGCAGGGAAATCTCGGAGTTTACTCAGAGAGAAGACGAGCAGTTTTTCGAAACATGGGAGCGATTCAATGGGCTACTCTTGAAGTGTCCACATCATGGGTACGAGAAATGGCACCAATGCCAATACTTTTTGGAGGGATTATTGCCGAATGTGCAAGAATGGCTAATGGCAACAAGTGGAGGAGAGCTAATGTCAAAAAGCGCAACAGAGATTTGGGAATTCTTCCAGCGACAAGCGGATAATTCCCAACAACGGAGTCGATCACTCAGGAATACTAGAAGAATTAAAGGAGTGAATGAGGTTCAAATTGGCGAGTCAACTTCGGGAATCAAAGAAGTCAAGGAGATGGTTGAAGGTCTTGCTCGACAAATAGCATCGTTGTCGACTGCTAAATCAACAGAGCCACATGACCATGACTCATACTCAGATCAAGCCAATGCCATAGGTGTAATGAGAAAGCCATCTAATTACAACCCATACTCCAACACATATAACCCTGGATGGAGAGACCACCCCAATTTTTCATGGTCTCAAGGATTTCAACAGAATGGACCAGCAGCTCCAGCTCCACCAATGCAACAAATTTCTCAAAATCCTCAAGCCTCTCAGCCACCATTCAGACCATACAATCAGAACCAGAACTACTCTCAACCCAGACCATGGGAGGATGCATTCCAGAATTTCAAGAATGTTACTCACTCCACGATTGAGCAACAGAACCGCACCATTGATGGATTACGAAATGAGTTGAGAGCAGGCTTCAACTCACAAGCCCAATCAGTTTCAAGCCTTGAGAAGATGGTGGGACAACTTGCTTCTTCAGTTCAGACCTTGGCAATGACTGTTGAGAAAGGCAAGTTTCCAAGTCAACCAGTGCCTAATCCTAAAGGAGTACATGAAGCAAGTACCAGTTCACCACAGCCGCATGGAGAGGTCAAAGCAGTCATGACCTTGCGAAAAGGAAAGGAAGTCGACAACAAAGTGGAGATGCCGGTGACAAAAGAAAATCAAATTGTACCTGTGAATGTTGAGGACTCACCACCGGAGGAAAAAGAAGAAACCAACCCACGAGAATATATTCCTAAAGCTCCATTTCCTCAGAGGTTAGCGAAAGGAAAGAAGGGAAAATCCACAGGTGAGATTCTCGAAATCTTCAAACATGTAAGTGTTAACATCCCTTTACTTGATGCTATTAAACAAGTTCCATCTTATGCCAAGTTTCTTAAAGACCTTTGTACTAAAAAGAGAAATATGCATGTTCAAAAGAAGGCCTTTTTAACAGAAAACGTTAGTTCTATACTCCAATATAAAATTCCTCTAAAATGCAAAGACCCAGGCTCCCCCACTATCTCATGTAGTATAGGGAACCACACAATTGAGAATGCTTTGTTGGATTTAGGAGCTAGTGTAAATCTGTTGCCTTATTCAGTATTCGTGAAACTTGGACTGGGAGAATTACACCCAACTCCAGTAGTGTTACAGCTTGCAGATCGGTCCACAAAAATACCTCGTGGTATTGTGGAGGACGTGCTTATCCAGGTAGACAAGTTTTATTTTCCTGTTGATTTCATTGTAATTGACACTCAACCAATACAGGATTCAAGGAAGCACATCCCCATTATCCTAGGCCGACCTTTCTTGGCAACTGCGGATGCTCACATTCAATGCAGGACTGGAAATATGCAGTTGTCCTTCGGCAACATGACTATGGAGCTAAATATTTTCAACATTGCCAAACAACCTCACAGTGCAGATGATGGAATTGTTGATGTGGATTTAATAGAAACAATAGTCGATAATACTTTTATTTCAAATCTTAGTGATGACCCTTTACAGACATGCTTAACTCACTTTGGTTTGGATTTTGATATTGACAGATCAGTTGATGAGGTCAACGCTCTACTTGACTCAGCACCATCCATGGACACTAATAAATGGAAGTCAAGAGTTGAACAACTAGCACCATCAGAGAAGAAACTCATCCCATCATCAGAATCACCACCGAAACTCGAGCTCAAACCATTGCCCAACACATTGGAATATGCATTTTTGGGAGAAGAAAGTACTCTACCGGTAATCATCTCATCATCCTTAAATGACGAACAAAAAGGTAAGTTGTTGGATGTTTTAAAAGAGCACAAAGGAGCATTAGGATGGACCATAGCAGACATTAAAGGTATAAACCCAGTAGACTGCATGCATTACATTCACCTTGATGAAAATGCTAAAACTACTAGGGAGATGCAACGTCGGTTAAATCCTAATATGAAAGAAGTTGTTAGAACAGAAGTCCTTAAGCTATTAGACGCAGGTATCATTTACCCAATTTCTGATAGTTCATGGGTCAGTCCTGTACAAGTTGTCCCCAAAAAGTCAGGAGTCACAGTAGTTACCAATGCTGATAATGAATTGATACCAACTAGAGTAACTACAGGATGGCGTGTATGCATTGATTATAGAAAGTTGAATTCTGTCACACGTAAAGACCATTTTCCTTTACCATTTATTGATCAAATGCTCGATAGATTAGCAGGCCATGAATTTTATTGCTTTCTAGATGGCTACTCAGGATATAATCAGATTCCCATAGCACCAAAAGATCAAGAGAAAACTACTTTCACTTGCCCTTTTGGCACTTTTGCATATAGGAGAATGCCATTTGGATTATGTAATGCACCTGCTACATTCCAACGATGCATGTTGAGCATTTTTTCTGATATGGTTGAACGATTCCTTGAAGTCTTTATGGATGATTTTTCTGTCTTTGGTGACTCGTTTGATCAATGTTTACATCATCTAACGCTAGTTCTGCAGAGATGTATCGAGAAGAACTTAATCTTAAATTGGGAGAAGTGCCATTTTATGGTAAAACAAGGTATTGTTCTCGGTCACATCATTTCGAGCAAAGGTATTGAGGTTGACAAAGCCAAGGTGGATCTCATTTCTAATCTTCCTCCACCTAAAACAGTCAGAGAAGTAAGATCTTTCCTTGGACATGCTGGTTTTTATAGACGTTTCATTAAAGATTTTAGCAAAGTTTCTAGACCCTTATGCAATTTACTTGCTAAGGATGTACCTTTTATCTTTAATGATTCATGTCTTATGGCTTTTGAAAAATTAAAGCAATTGTTGACATCATCACCCATCATTCAGGCCCCAAACTGGAGCTTACCATTTGAGCTTATGTGTGATGCATCTGATTATGCAGTAGGAGCAGTTTTAGGACAAAGAGTTGATCGAATTCCCCACGTTATTTACTATGCTAGTATGACATTGAATGATGCACAGTTGAATTATTCAACTACTGAAAAAGAAATGCTAGCAGTAGTGTTTGCATTAGAGAAATTTCGATCTTATCTCATTGGTTGTAAAATAATTATATTCACAGATCATGCTGCTCTTAAATATCTTCTCACAAAGAAAGATGCAAAAGCTAGACTAATTCGTTGGGTGTTACTTTTGCAGGAATTTGACTTGGAATTCAAAGATAAGAAAGGCACAGAGAATGTTGTAGCTGACCATCTCTCTCGCCTCCATTTTGATACAATTATGGAACCATTACCATTGAATGAGTCATTTCCAGATGAACAATTAATGAATGTGGAAGTATTACCTTGGTATGCTGATATAGTTAATTATCTTGTTACAGGTAAGCTTCCAGAGCATTGGACCAAGCAAGACAAGGCTAAATTCTTTGCGGAAATAAAGAATTTCTTTTGGGATGACCCGTATTTGTTCAAGTATTGTGCAGACCAAATTGTT
This sequence comes from Citrus unshiu, assembly GCA_033242345.1. Lineage (NCBI taxonomy): Eukaryota > Viridiplantae > Streptophyta > Magnoliopsida > Sapindales > Rutaceae > Citrus > Citrus unshiu. Next base: position 19,449 of record BTHF01000080.1, read on the forward strand.
AGACGATGTGTCCCAGAAAATGAAATTCAGAATATTCTTTCATTCTGCCATGAACAAGCTTGTGGAGGCCATTTCAGTGCTAAGAAAACAACGACTAAAGTTTTACAATGTGGTTTCTATTGGCCAACTATATTTCGAGACGCTTACACTTTCTGTTCTTCATGTGATAGGTGTCAACGAATGGGGAGCATTACACGAAGGAACATGATGCCACTAAATCCAATTTTAGTGGTTGAGATTTTTGACGTATGGGGTATCGACTTCATGGGACCCTTTCCTCCGTCTTTTGGCCATCAATACATATTGGTTGGTGTTGACTACGTCTCGAAATGGGTAGAAGCAATTCCATGTAGGACCAATGATCACAAAGTGGTGATAGGATTTTTGAAAAGCAACATTGTTTCACGCTTTGGATTCCCTCGAGCGATAATCAGTGATGGTGGTGCCCACTTTTGTAACAAAACATTCAAAGTTCTTTTGACAAAGTATTCAATCACACACAAAGTGGCGACCCCGTATCATCCGCAAACCAGTGGCCAAGTTGAGATCTCCAATCGAGAAATCAAGCACATATTAGAAAAAACGGTGAGGCCAGACAGAAAAGATTGGTCATTAAGACTTGATGATGCATTATGGGCATATAGAACGGCTTTCAAGACCCCGATTGGGATGTCACCCTACAGGCTAGTGTATGGAAAAGCTTGCCACCTACCTGTGGAACTCGAGCATCGTGCATATTGGGCCATCAAGAAATTCAATTTTGACATGCAGCAAGCCAGCTCAGAAAGAAGATTACAACTGGCAGAACTTGAAGAAATTCGCAATGATGCATACGAAAATGCCAAGATTTACAAGCAACGAATGAAAGTCTTTCATGACAAGCACATTATGAGAAAATCGTTCACTCCAGGTCAGAAAGTGCTTTTATTCAATTCTCGTTTGCACCTATTCCCAGGTAAGTTACGCTCTCGATGGTCTGGTCCCTTTATTGTTCATACTATTTTTCCACATGGGGCAATTGAAATTAAAGACCCAAAGAACGGTGTCACGTTTAAAGTTAATGGTCAAAGATTAAAGCCATATCTAGAGTACCAACCACATGGAGAAGACACCGAAATAAATTTGAGTGACCCACCAGATTTGAATTGATTTTTTTTCTTTTCGTTGATTTGATTTTGTTTTCTTTCTTTATATTATTCTTTTGCTAATTGAAATTATTTTTGCATAAGTGTGTTTGTTTAACAATTGAGTTTTCTCTTATCATTTTTAATCATGAGTCTCATACTTAGACCGTTCCTCCTGAACATTCTTAAACCACTTCAACGTGTCAAAACTCATCTCAAAAGGCAGATTCTATTTTGTAAAACACAACGCATTTGGGCTCTACAACCACCAGAGTTAGTAGCCTATGTTGAGGGTTTAGAACGCCAACTCAGAGACATTGAGAGAAGTGTTTACGACATCCAGTTGGAGCTTGAGGTAAATTCAATAAGAGGACGATTTTAATTTTCTTTGTGTGTTTTGATTTGTTTTTCTGTTTGTGTGCTTTAGTTTGTTACCCCGGTGAAGTGGCGGATAACGGTACTCCGTGACAATCAAGTCGGTTAACTTCAGTTTCCCATAATAACTGACATTCTGAGGCGAAGGTATGGACAGAAACGAGATTCTAGCGAAGCTTCACAAGCGATTCCATTCACTTCCTCAGAATGCCCTCCTTACGATCTATAAAGCCCGGTCTGAACGCATGCGATTGCTCATGAGGAATAACATACCTGCAGACATACGTTGGTTAATCGAGGCTAAAGTACGATTGGCAGGTGAGTTACCTCCTAAATTTATTGCATACATGCCTGGTTGTGGTAAAGGAAATTACGCAAGAAAACGACGAGCTCGAAGAATTTCTGTTGCTTGTCACAAGTGTGCCAGAATGAGTTGCGATAGAAACCCATGTTCTTTAGGAATGGTGTCTGATAACAGAGAAGATAAGATTCAATTCATTAGGGATGGCTTGAATAAGGAGTCATTGGATGATATCCTTTTGTCTCTTGAAACGCATCCCAGTGGATATGTGCAAGGAGCGATTCTCCGGTTATGGCCATTATTCCAGAAAGAGCATGCACGATATAGTCTCGGGAATCTGACTATAAACGACCCTGTTTGTCAGTTTATAAGAAAACTGGATAGGAAGCCTATCCTCGACCCATAGAGGGCGTTCAAGCCGTTTCTGGACGTAAAACCAGAGGAAGATGTGAGCCACAGTCGCAACTACGTGTAAATATCCTTTTACTTTACTGTTATTTTATTTCATTTCACTGTTGTTTTATCGTTTGCATTATTGCCTTTAATAATTTTATTACTGTTTGCTTTTTCCTTTTTACTGTTTCCTTTTTGACTCGCGAGCCACGTGCTTTACGCGTTATTTGACACTGACATGTTACCTCATTCACAGTTGTGATCCACTGTCACCAAGATTCTTAAATGTGATTTACTTTTTGTCAAGCACTCACAAATTATTTTTGAGAAGTATCACAATGGCAGCCACTCCCAATAGACAATTCAAGAACATTTGTGTGCTTTCTGGATTTACTTATGGCAAACATAAAGAGTTCGTGGAGGCAGCCATAGATCTTGGTCGAAGCATAGCAGCGAGAAAATTACACTTGGTGTATGGAGGAGGTAACCGAGGGTTATCAAAAATGGTCTCAGAAGCAGCTTTTATCAGAGGAAGTCAAGTGTTAGGCATCATCCCAAGAGTCCTAAAACCATTGGGCAGTTCGTCTGACTCATCAACTGGAGAAGAGTTAGTCGTCTCAGGTATGCAAGAAAGAATAACTGAAATGCTTAATCATGCTGATGCTTTTATTTTCCTTCCAGGAGATCTTGCAACACTAGAGGCACTTATGACACTAGCATCTTGGGCCCATCTGCACATCCACCAGAAACCCATCGGTTTGTTAAATGTCAATAACTTTTATGATGGCTTTATCGCATTTCTTAACCATGCAATAAAAAACTATTTCATTCCTTCTAATGTGAAAAAACTCTTTATTTGTGCTCACACTGCTAATGAGCTACTTGATATGTTACAAGCTTATAAACCGGAGCCAGACCCCTGGACCTTTGTGTTGGAGCGACCAAATAATGATGGTAACAGTAGCCGCAGTAAGAAGTACAAATTAGATTTAACTCTCCGCCTGTAAATATTTTCTTCTGTGTTGCACCACCCAGGTGATGTCTTCTAAACTCTACTTCTTTCCTTTAAAACATTGAGGACAATGTTTCGTTCTGGTTGGGGGGAGGGAATAGTCGACAATTGTGGAATCTTGGTTAAGTTTTTACTGATTTTTTTGTTGTAGAAACTAACTGTTGCTAACGTTTTGTGTTGAAGATGGCTGAATATGGAGTGTAGTTACTCTAGAAACGCATCTTCATCGTTTTTTTAAAAAAAAAAAAAAAAAAAAAAAAAACTCGTTTTCTTCCTCTTTCTCCTTTATAAATATGTAGTTTCTCCTTTATAAATATGTAGTTTCAAATTTTTGAGTCGAAGATGGCTGAATATGGAGTGTAGTGCCTCTAGAAACGCATCTTCTTAGTTAAAAAAAAAAAAAAATTCTTTTTCTAATTAATTTTTCTACATCATTTTCACATTTCTGCATGCATATTTTCCTTTCATGTTTAGAATAGGTTGGGGGGTAGAATGTTGTTTTAAAAAAAAAAAAAAATTTGTGTTATTTGTTTTAACATTGGATGACATGATTAATTTCAAATTTTAGTATTTGTATTATCTTTGGTCTCAAGTGATGTTACGCTATGTTTGCTACTTTACATGTTGATGTCAGAGACAAATATGAGTTGCTTGAAGGAATGAACATGTCATAAATAAGTGCCAAGTGAGTTGTTGAGCCTATCATTTTCTTGGAGAGTAACCCTTTTGCCCATTCTCTATACAGCTTAGCAGTTTATTATTTTATACACGATCTCTAGATTTCTTTTAAGTTAACCCTTTAAAAAAAAAAAAAATGGTAAAATTAAAAAAAAAAGAAAAAAAAAAGAAAAAAGAAAAAAATGTGTGTTGCTACATTGGGAGGCCCATCTAACTAGTAGATATGGATAATTATTTAGAGCCCTAAAAGACGATGGAAAGGCCATCTTTGATCCGTTTGAGCCTTTCTAGCCATCCCTTTTATTAAATATCCATAGTTACCCCTTTTGAGCCTTTAAAAAAAAAAAAAAAAAAAAAAAAAAAAAAAAAAAAAAAAAAAAAAAAGAGAACAAAAACCTTTTCTTTGTCAACTTATCATCTTGACCCACTCCGATTTGGAGTATTACCCAATGTCTTTTAAGTTCCATCACCTATTTATGTTTGAGAAAATGTAAATAATTATGTTGTTCAGTGAAGTTATGCCAAATAAAAGCAAAAAGAAAAAAAAAAAAAACAAAAACAAAAGTTGTTGTTTCAAAAGAATAAAAATAACAATAATAGGTGAAATCCACCTTGCAAGTTCCAAAAAAAAAAAAAAAAAAAAAAAAAATTCTGCATTTTTCTCAAACATACATTTTGTTTTCCTTATTTCCTTTCTTTGTTAGCCATATCCCTAGCCTACGTTACGTCCTAATAAAAGTCCTTCTTGATTTTAGGGAACTATAGTTTGAAGTAGAAGCTAGTTATATGGGCTAAAAAGATGTAGTGATGCATAATAAAAAAAAAAAAAAAAGATAAATAAAGTGGGTTGACTAACATTTTATTTGACTTGAGATCGTATTATTTCTAAGCTGAGGGCATATTTATTTCATCTTGGTGAGAGCATGTGATATCATTTCTTTATTATTTTCTCTCTCAATTACCATTCATTGGAGTGACTATGTTTATTGGGTTTTAATTTCTTTGTGAGAGTGTCACTACTTCCAATGAGATTTTGGGGTTTGACATGTCATTCTTAAAAATAGCTATAACAAAGTCTACTGGGCTAATTCATGTGGATGGTTGATGTGGGTGTGATGTTGCTTTAGACTGGAGATAATGCTTATACTTTTATTTGATTGCTATCATTAATCTGATTGAATAAACACGAGTGTTTCTAAAAAAAAAAAAAAAAAAAAAAAAAAAAAAATCATTTTGAATTTGAATTTTGTTTTCGCTTTATTTGCTAGGGACTAGCAATAAGCTGGTTGGGGGGTGTGTTGAGTGTTAGAAAATGCATATTTATAAAGGAGAAAACCGTCATTTTACATTTCAAGTCTTACTAACAACCCTTACTTTTATGTATTTAACCTTCTTGTGATGTAATTACGTGTGTGCTATTTTAATTAAGTATTTTATGTATTTTAGGGGCATTATAGTCATTTCACAATAAAGGAGAGATCAGACGGCAAAACGGACATCACTTTTGAACTCAGGACGGTCGAAAACCTTAGGAGGAGCATAAAAGGAAAAATGGCACTATTCACATGTACGGTACTATTCACGTATACGGTACTGTATATGTTACTGTTCACGACACTGTTCACATAGACGGATCGATGACGTGGCATTGACCGATGATGTGGTATTGACTGATGAGGTGTCACGATCCTGTTGGACTAAAATTCTTATGTACTGTTGATGGTGACGTGGCAGCATATCAGTGGACGAAAAATCTCGCGTACGGTGCATGCATCACACAGGATTATTTTCAACCAAACCGCGTTACTGTTCATCCGGGTCAAACCGTGTTACTGTTCATCCGCGTGGTCAAACCGTGGACTGTTGACTGATGACGTGGCGCAATCCTGAGCGTCCAAACTGTTTTTAATCCGATGGCCATGATTTACTCCATGTATCTATAAAAAGGGGGCCTCCCCCCCCTAATTTGATATCTCTGAATCCATTTTTGGGATCCATTTTCTGTAATTCCTTCTCCATCTTGTATTTTCTTTGTATTTTAATAAATTCCCATTTTGCCCCTAGTTCAATTATGAGTAGCTAATTTCCTTTCAAGCTTGGGTTGAAGGTGAAGTCTCAACATGTGTCATGGGCTTTATTTGGTAAATTTATTTTCTTTTCCCCTCTAGTTTTTGTGGATGATTTGACTTATCGTCGACAAATAATACTGATCTTGTCTAGATACCGCCTTGGTTACACCGGCTCTGTAGTATAAGGTTATTATTATTTGGCACGATAAGCCCTTAGCACCATATTGATTAGAGCGTGGTTCATGATGTGTGGATTCCCCCATCATGATTTAATTGGCATTAATACGGATTATTTAGCCCATGATGCATGTTGATACGGATCTAGATACCCAAGTACGTCATTTCAATAGAATTCTCTTCAATTTATTCTCGCCATTTCAATTCCAATTTCAGAATTTATTCTCGCCATTTTAATTTAAGTTTTAGCATATTCCAAATCATTTCCACCACAGATCCAATCAACCATTTGCAAAATTAATTCTACACACAATTAAAATCCACCTCCTCGTGGGATCGACACTCGTCACCATTGATCTATACTACAATAGATTCGTGCGCTTGCGAGTACATTAAAATTTGCACAACACTGGCCAACTTCGTCCGCCGGACTCGGAATGGCGCTAGGCTTTGCGAGGCACCTCCGTGTGCCAAAAATAGGTCGCGGGCACCGCCGCGCCCAAAAATAACCGCCCGAAGGCCGGGGCGCCAAGTTCGTCCAGCGGAAAAAGGCCACAAAAACGGGTGGGCTATAGCCTTGGGGGGTGGGGCTGGCCAACTTCATTCGCCGGACTCGGAATGGGGCGAGACTTTGCGAGGCGCCTCCGTGTGCCAAAAATAGGTCGCGGACACTGCCGTGCCGAAAAATAACCGCCCGAAGGCCGGGGCGCCAAGTTCGTCCAGCGGAAAAAGGCCACAAAAACGGGTGGGCTATAGCCTTGGGGGGTGGGGCTGGCCAACTTCATCCGCCGGACTCGGAATGGCGCGAGACTTTGTGAGGCGCCTCCGTGTGCCAAAAAATGGCCGCGGCCACAGCCTCGCCCAGAAATAACCGCCCGAAGGCCGGGGCGCCTAGTTCGTCCAGCGGAAAATGGCCACAAAAACGGGTGGGCTATAGCCTTGGGGGGTGGGGCTGGCCAACTTCGTCCGCCGGACTCAGAATGGCGCGAGACTTTGCGAGGTGCCTCCGTGTGCCAAAAAATGGCTGCGGGCACAGCCTTGTCCAAAAATAACCGCCTGAAGGCTGGGGCGCCTAGTTCGTCCAGCGGAAAAAGGCCACAAAAACGGGTGGGCTATAGCCTTGGGGGGTGGGGCTGGCCAACTTCGTCCGCCGGACTCGGAATGGCGCGAGACTTTGCGAGGCGCCTCCGTGTGACAAAAATAGGTCGCGGGCACTGCCGCGCCCAAAAATAACCGCCCGAAGGCCGGGGCTCCAAGTTCGTCCAGCGGAAAAAGGCCACAAATACGGGTGGGCTATAGCCTTGGGGGGTGGGTCTTGCCAACTTCGTCCGCCGGACTCAGAATGGCGTGAGACTTTGCGAGGCACCTCCGTGTGCCAAAAATAGGCCGCGGGCACAGACGCGCCCAAAAATAACTGCCCGAAGGCCGGGGCGCCAAGTTCGTCCAGCGGAAAAAGGCCACAAATACGGGTGGGCTATAGCCTTGGGGGGTGGGGCTGGCAAACTTCATCCGCCGGACTCGGAATGGCGTGAGACTTTGCGAGGCGCATCCGTGAGCCAAAAATAGGCCGCGGGCACAGCCGCCCCCAAAAATAACCGCTCGAAAGCCGGGGCGCCAAGTTCGTCCAGCGGAAAAAGGCCACAAAAACGGGTGGGCTATAGCATTGGGGGGTGGGGCTGGCCAACTTCGTCAGCCGGACTCGTAGTGGCGTGAGACTATGCGAGGCGCCTCCATGTGCCAAAAATAGGCCGCGGGCACGGCCGCGCCCGAAAATAACCGCCTGAAGGCCGGGGCGCCAAGTTCGTCCAGCGGAAAAAGGCCACAAAAACGGGTGGGCTATAGCCTTGGGGGGTGGGGCTGGCCCACTTCGTCCGCCGGACTCGGAATGGTGCGAGACTTTGCGAGGTGCCTCCGCGTTCCAAAAATAGGATGCGGGCACAGCCGCGCCCAAAAATAAGCGCCCGAAGGCCGGGGCGCCAAGTTCGTCCAGCGGAAAAAGGCCACAAAAACGGGTGGGCTATAGCCTTGGGGGGTGGGGCTGGCCAACTTCGTCCGCCGGACTCGGAATGGTGCGAGACTTTATGAGGCGCCTCCGTGTGCCAAAAATAGGCCACGGGCACAGCCGCGCCCACAAAGAACCGCCCGAAGGCCGGGCCGTCAAGTTCGTCCAGCGGAAAAAGGCCACAAAAACGGGTGGGCTATAGCCTTGGAGGGTGGGGCTGGCCAACTTCGTCCGCCGGACTCGGAATGGCGCGAGACCGTGCGAGGCGTCTCCGTGTGCCAAAAATAGGCCACGGGCACAGCCGCGCCGAAAAATAACCGCCCGAAGGCCGGGGCGCCAAGTTCGTCCAGCGGAAAAAGGACACAAAAACGGGTGGGCTATAGCCTTGGGGGGTGGGGCTGGCCAAGTTCGTCCGCCGGACTCGGAATGCAGTGAGACTTTCCGAGGCGCCTCCGTGTGCCAAAAATAGGCCGCGGGCAATGCCGCACCCAAAAACAACAGCCCGAAGGTCGGGGCGCCAAGTTCGTCCAGCGGCAAAAGGCCACAAAAACGGGTGGGCTATAACCTTGGGGGGTGGGGCTGGCCAACTTCGTCCGCCGGACTCGGAATGGCGTGAGACTTTAGGAGGTGCCTCCGTGAGCCAAAAATAGGCCGCGGGCACAGCCGTGCCCAAAAAGAACCGCCCGAAGGACGGGCCGCCAAGCTCGTCCAGCGGAAAAAGGCCACAAAAACGGGTGGGCTATAGCCTTGGAGGGTGGGGCTGGCCAACTTCGTCCGCCGGACTCGGAATGGCGCCAGACCTTGCGAGGCGTCTCTGTGTGCCAAAAATAGGCCGCGGGCACAGCCGCGCCGAAAAATAACCGCCCGAAGGCCGGGGCGCCAAGTTCGTCCAGCGGAAAAAGGCCACAAAAACGGGTGGGCTATAGCCTTGGGGGGTGGGGCTGGCCAAGTTCGTCCGCCGGACTCGGAATGGCGTGAGACTTTCCGAGGCGCCTCCGTGTGCCAAAAATAGGCTGCGGGCAATGCCGCGCCCAAAAATAACTGCCCGAAGGTCGGGGCGCCAAGTTCGTCCAGCGGAAAAAGGCCAAAAAAATGGGTGGGCTATAGCCTTGGGGGGTGGGGCTGGCCAAGTTCGTCCGCCGGACTCGGAATGGCGCGAGACTTTGTGAGGTACCTCCGTGTGCCAAAAATAGGTCGCAGGCACAGCCGCGCCCAAAAATAACCGCCCAAAGGTCGGGGCGCCAAGTTCGTCCAGCGGAAAAAGGCCAAAAAAACGGGTGGGCTATAGCCTTGGAGGGTGGGGCTGGCCCACTTCGTCCGCCGGACTCGGAATGGCGCGAGACTTTGCGAGTCACCTCCATGTGCCAAAAATAGGCCGCGGGCAATGCCGCGTCCAAAAATAACTGCCCGAAGGTCGGGGCGCCATGTTCGTCCAGCGGAAAAAGGCCAAAAAAATAGGTGGGCTATAGCCTTGGGGGGTGGGGCTGGCCAACTTCGTCCGCCGGACTTGGAATGGCGCGAGGCTTTGCGAGTCATCTCCGTGTGCCAAAACTCGGCCGCGGGCGCAGCCGCGCCCAAAAATAACCGCCCGAAGGCCGGGGCGCCAAGTTCGTCCAGCGGAAAAAGGCCACAAAAACGGGTGGGCTATAGCCTTGTGGGGTGGGGCTGGCCAACTTCGTCCGCCGGACTCGGAATGGCGCGAGACTTTATGAGGCGCCTCCGTTTGCCAAAAATAGGCCACGGGCACAGCCGCGCCCAAAAAGAACCGCCCGAAGGCCGGGCCGTCAAGCTCGTCCAGCGGAAAAAGGCCACAAAAACGGGTGGGCTATAGCCTTGGAGGGTGGGGCTGGCCAACTTCGTCCGCCGGACTCGGAATGGCGCGAGACCGTGCGAGGCGTCTCCGTGTGCCAAAAATAGGCCACGGGCACAGCCGCGCCGAAAAATAACCGCCCGAAGGCCGGGGCGCCAAGTTCGTCCAGCGGAAAAAGGACACAAAAACGGGTGGGCTATAGCCTTGGGGGGTGGGGCTGGCCAAGTTCGTCCGCCGGACTCGGAATGGAGTGAGACTTTCCGAGGCGCCTCCGTGGGCCAAAAATAGGCCGCGGGCAATGCCGCACCCAAAAATAACAGCCCGAAGGTCGGGGCGCCAAGTTCGTCCAGCGGCAAAAGGCCACAAAAACGGGTGGGCTATAACCTTGGGGGGTGGGGCTGGCCAACTTCGTCCGCCGGACTCGGAATGGCGCCAGATCTTGCGAGGCGTCTCTGTGTGCCAAAAATAAGCCGCGGGCACAGCCGCGCCGAAAAATAACCGCCCGAAGGCTGGGGCGCCAAGTTCGTCCAGCGGAAAAAGGCCACAAAAACGGGTGGGCTATAGCCTTGGGGGGTGGGGCTGGCCAAGTTCGTCCGCCAGACTCGGAATGGCGTGAGACTTTCCGAGGCGCCTCCGTGTGCCAAAAATAGGCTGCAGGCAACGCCGCGCCCAAAAATAACTGCCCGAAGGTCGGGGCGCCAAGTTCGTCCAGCGGAAAAAGGCCAAAAAAATGGGTGGGCTATAGCCTTGGGGGGTGGGGCTGGCCAAGTTCGTCCGCCGGACTCGGAATGGCGCGAGACTTTGTGAGGTACCTCCGTGTGCCAAAAATAGGTCGCAGGCACAGCCGCGCCCAAAAATAACCGCCCAAAGGTCGGGGCGCCAAGTTCGTCCAGCGGAAAAAGGCCAAAAAAACGGGTGGGCTATAGCCTTGGAGGGTGGGGCTGGCCCACTTCGTCCGCCGGACTCGGAATGGCGCGAGACTTTGCGAGTCACCTCCATGTGCCAAAAATAGGCCGCGGGCAATGCCGCGTCCAAAAATAACTGCCCGAAGGTCGGGGCGCCATGTTCGTCCAGCGGAAAAAGGCCAAAAAAATAGGTGGGCTATAGCCTTGGGGGGTGGGGCTGGCCAACTTCGTCCGCCGGACTTGGAATGGCGCGAGGCTTTGCGAGTCATCTCCGTGTGCCAAAACTCGGCCGCGGGCGCAGCCGCGCCCAAAAATAACCGCCCGAAGGCCGGGGCGCCAAGTTCGTCCAGCGGAAAAAGGCCACAAAAACGGGTGGGCTATAGCCTTGTGGGGTGGGGCTGGCCAACTTCGTCCGCCGGACTCGGAATGGCGCGAGACTTTATGAGGCGCCTCCGTTTGCCAAAAATAGGCCACGGGCACAGCCGCGCCCAAAAAGAACCGCCCGAAGGCCGGGCCGTCAAGCTCGTCCAGCGGAAAAAGGCCACAAAAACGGGTGGGCTATAGCCTTGGAGGGTGGGGCTGGCCAACTTCGTCCGCCGGACTCGGAATGGCGCGAGACCGTGCGAGGCGTCTCCGTGTGCCAAAAATAGGCCACGGGCACAGCCGCGCCGAAAAATAACCGCCCGAAGGCCGGGGCGCCAAGTTCGTCCAGCGGAAAAAGGACACAAAAACGGGTGGGCTATAGCCTTGGGGGGTGGGGCTGGCCAAGTTCGTCCGCCGGACTCGGAATGGAGTGAGACTTTCCGAGGCGCCTCCGTGGGCCAAAAATAGGCCGCGGGCAATGCCGCACCCAAAAACAACAGCCCGAAGGTCGGGGCGCCAAGTTCGTCCAGCGGCAAAAGGCCACAAAAACGGGTGGGCTATAACCTTGGGGGGTGGGGCTGGCCAACTTCGTCCGCCGGACTCGGAATGGCGCCAGATCTTGCGAGGCGTCTCTGTGTGCCAAAAATAAGCCGCGGGCACAGCCGCGCCGAAAAATAACCGCCCGAAGGCTGGGGCGCCAAGTTCGTCCAGCGGAAAAAGGCCACAAAAACGGGTGGGCTATAGCCTTGGGGGGTGGGGCTGGCCAAGTTCGTCCGCCGGACTCGGAATGGCGTGAGACTTTCCGAGGCGCCTCCGTGTGCCAAAAATAGGCTGCAGGCAACGCCGCGCCCAAAAATAACTGCCCGAAGGTCGGGGCGCCAAGTTCGTCCAGCGGAAAAAGGCCAAAAAAATGGGTGGGCTATAGCCTTGGGGGGTGGGGCTGGCCAAGTTCGTCCGCCGGACTCGGAATGGCGCGAGACTTTGTGAGGTACCTCCGTGTGCCAAAAATAGGTCGCAGGCACAGCCGCGCCCAAAAATAACCGCCCAAAGGTCGGGGCGCCAAGTTCGTCCAGCGGAAAAAGGCCAAAAAAACGGGTGGGCTATAGCCTTGGAGGGTGGGGCTGGCCCACTTCGTCCGCCGGACTCGGAATGGCGCGAGACTTTGCGAGTCACCTCCATGTGCCAAAAATAGGCCGCGGGCAATGCCGCGTCCAAAAATAACTGCCCGAAGGTCGGGGCGCCATGTTCGTCCAGCGGAAAAAGGCCAAAAAAATAGGTGGGCTATAGCCTTGGGGGGTGGGGCTGGCCAACTTCGTCCGCCGGACTTGGAATGGCGCGAGGCTTTGCGAGTCATCTCCGTGTGCCAAACCTCGGCCGCGGGCGCAGCCGCGCCCAAAAATAACCGCCCGAAGGCCGGGGCGCCAAGTTCGTCCAGCGGAAAAAGGACACAAAAACGGGTGGGCTATAGCCTTGGGGGGGTGGGGCTGGCCAAGTTCGTCCGCCGGACTCGGAATGGAGTGAGACTTTCCGAGGCGCCTCCGTGGGCCAAAAATAGGCCGCGGGCAATGCCGCACCCAAAAACAACAGCCCGAAGGTCGGGGCGCCAAGTTCGTCCAGCGGCAAAAGGCCACAAAAACGGGTGGGCTATAACCTTGGGGGGTGGGGCTGGCCAACTTCGTCCGCCGGACTCGGAATGGCGCCAGATCTTGCGAGGCGTCTCTGTGTGCCAAAAATAAGCCGCGGGCACAGCCGCGCCGAAAAATAACCGCCCGAAGGCTGGGGCGCCAAGTTCGTCCAGCGGAAAAAGGCCACAAAAACGGGTGGGCTATAGCCTTGGGGGGTGGGGCTGGCCAAGTTCGTCCGCCGGACTCGGAATGGCGTGAGACTTTCCGAGGCGCCTCCGTGTGCCAAAAATAGGCTGCAGGCAACGCCGCGCCCAAAAATAACTGCCCGAAGGTCGGGGCGCCAAGTTCGTCCAGCGGAAAAAGGCCAAAAAAATGGGTGGGCTATAGCCTTGGGGGGTGGGGCTGGCCAAGTTCGTCCGCCGGACTCGGAATGGCGCGAGACTTTGTGAGGTACCTCCGTGTGCCAAAAATAGGTCGCAGGCACAGCCGCGCCCAAAAATAACCGCCCAAAGGTCGGGGCGCCAAGTTCGTCCAGCGGAAAAAGGCCAAAAAAACGGGTGGGCTATAGCCTTGGAGGGTGGGGCTGGCCCACTTCGTCCGCCGGACTCGGAATGGCGCGAGACTTTGCGAGTCACCTCCATGTGCCAAAAATAGGCCGCGGGCAATGCCGCGTCCAAAAATAACTGCCCGAAGGTCGGGGCGCCATGTTCGTCCAGCGGAAAAAGGCCAAAAAAATAGGTGGGCTATAGCCTTGGGGGGTGGGGCTGGCCAACTTCGTCCGCCGGACTTGGAATGGCGCGAGGCTTTGCGAGTCATCTCCGTGTGCCAAACCTCGGCCGCGGGCGCAGCCGCGCCCAAAAATAACCGCCCGAAGGCCGGGGCGCCAAGTTCGTCCAGCGGAAAAAGGCCACAAAAACGGGTGGGCTATAGCCTTGTGGGGTGGGGCTGGCCAACTTCGTCCGCCGGACTCGGAATGGCGCGAGACTTTATGAGGCGCCTCCGTTTGCCAAAAATAGGCCACGGGCACAGCCGCGCCCAAAAAGAACCGCCCGAAGGCCGGGCCGTCAAGCTCGTCCAGCGGAAAAAGGCCACAAAAACGGGTGGGCTATAGCCTTGGAGGGTGGGGCTGGCCAACTTCGTCCGCCGGACTCGGAATGGCGCGAGACCGTGCGAGGCGTCTCCGTGTGCCAAAAATAGGCCACGGGCACAGCCGCGCCGAAAAATAACCGCCCGAAGGCCGGGGCGCCAAGTTCGTCCAGCGGAAAAAGGACACAAAAACGGGTGGGCTATAGCCTTGGGGGGTGGGGCTGGCCAAGTTCGTCCGCCGGACTCGGAATGGAGTGAGACTTTCCGAGGCGCCTCCGTGGGCCAAAAATAGGCCGCGGGCAATGCCGCACCCAAAAATAACAGCCCGAAGGTCGGGGCGCCAAGTTCGTCCAGCGGCAAAAGGCCACAAAAACGGGTGGGCTATAACCTTGGGGGGTGGGGCTGGCCAACTTCGTCCGCCGGACTCGGAATGGCGCCAGATCTTGCGAGGCGTCTCTGTGTGCCAAAAATAAGCCGCGGGCACAGCCGCGCCGAAAAATAACCGCCCGAAGGCTGGGGCGCCAAGTTCGTCCAGCGGAAAAAGGCCACAAAAACGGGTGGGCTATAGCCTTGGGGGGTGGGGCTGGCCAAGTTCGTCCGCCGGACTCGGAATGGCGTGAGACTTTCCGAGGCGCCTCCGTGTGCCAAAAATAGGCTGCAGGCAACGCCGCGCCCAAAAATAACTGCCCGAAGGTCGGGGCGCCAAGTTCGTCCAGCGGAAAAAGGCCAAAAAAATGGGTGGGCTATAGCCTTGGGGGGTGGGGCTGGCCAAGTTCGTCCGCCGGACTCGGAATGGCGCGAGACTTTGTGAGGTACCTCCGTGTGCCAAAAATAGGTCGCAGGCACAGCCGCGCCCAAAAATAACCGCCCAAAGGTCGGGGCGCCAAGTTCGTCCAGCGGAAAAAGGCCAAAAAAACGGGTGGGCTATAGCCTTGGAGGGTGGGGCTGGCCCACTTCGTCCGCCGGACTCGGAATGGCGCGAGACTTTGCGAGTCACCTCCATGTGCCAAAAATAGGCCGCGGGCAATGCCGCGTCCAAAAATAACTGCCCGAAGGTCGGGGCGCCATGTTCGTCCAGCGGAAAAAGGCCAAAAAAATAGGTGGGCTATAGCCTTGGGGGGTGGGGCTGGCCAACTTCGTCCGCCGGACTTGGAATGGCGCGAGGCTTTGCGAGTCATCTCCGTGTGCCAAAACTCGGCCGCGGGCGCAGCCGCGCCCAAAAATAACCGCCCGAAGGCCGGGGCGCCAAGTTCGTCCAGCGGAAAAAGGCCACAAAAACGGGTGGGCTATAGCCTTGTGGGGTGGGGCTGGCCAACTTCGTCCGCCGGACTCGGAATGGCGCGAGACTTTATGAGGCGCCTCCGTTTGCCAAAAATAGGCCACGGGCACAGCCGCGCCCAAAAAGAACCGCCCGAAGGCCGGGCCGTCAAGCTCGTCCAGCGGAAAAAGGCCACAAAAACGGGTGGGCTATAGCCTTGGAGGGTGGGGCTGGCCAACTTCGTCCGCCGGACTCGGAATGGCGCGAGACCGTGCGAGGCGTCTCCGTGTGCCAAAAATAGGCCACGGGCACAGCCACGCCGAAAAATAACCGCCCGAAGGCCGGGGCGCCAAGTTCGTCCAGCGGAAAAAGGACACAAAAACGGGTGGGCTAAAGCCTTGGGGGGTGGGGCTGGCCAAGTTCGTCCGCCGGACTCGGAATGGAGTGAGACTTTCCGAGGCGCCTCCGTGGGCCAAAAATAGGCCGCGGGCAATGCCGCACCCAAAAATAACAGCCCGAAGGTCGGGGCGCCAAGTTCGTCCAGCGGCAAAAGGCCACAAAAACGGGTGGGCTATAACCTTGGGGGGTGGGGCTGGCCAACTTCGTCCGCCGGACTCGGAATGGCGCCAGATCTTGCGAGGCGTCTCTGTGTGCCAAAAATAAGCCGCGGGCACAGCCGCGCCGAAAAATAACCGCCCGAAGGCTGGGGCGCCAAGTTCGTCCAGCGGAAAAAGGCCACAAAAACGGGTGGGCTATAGCCTTGGGGGGTGGGGCTGGCCAAGTTCGTCCGCCGGACTTGGAATGGCGCGAGGCTTTGCGAGTCATCTCCGTGTGCCAAAACTCGGCCGCGGGCGCAGCCGCGCCCAAAAATAACCGCCCGAAGGCCGGGGCGCCAAGTTCGTCCAGCGGAAAAAGGCCACAAAAACGGGTGGGCTATAGCCTTGTGGGGTGGGGCTGGCCAACTTCGTCCGCCGGACTCGGAATGGCGCGAGACTTTATGAGGCGCCTCCGTTTGCCAAAAATAGGCTGCGGGCACAGCCGCGCCCAAAAAGAACCGCCCGAAGGCCGGGCCGTCAAGCTCGTCCAGCGGAAAAAGGCCACAAAAACGGGTGGGCTGTAGCCTTGGAGGGTGGGGCTGGCCAACTTCGTCCGCCGGACTCGGAATGGCGCGAGACCGTGCGAGGCGTCTCCGTGTGTCAAAAATAGGCCACGGGCACAGCCGCGCCGAAAAATAACCGCCCGAAGGCCGGGGCGCCAAGTTCGTCCAGCGGAAAAAGGACACAAAAACGGGTGGGCTATAGCCTTGGGGGGTGGGGCTGGCCAAGTTCGTCTGCCGGACTCGGAATGGAGTGAGACTTTCCGAGGCACCTCCGTGGGCCAAAAATAGGCCGCGGGCAATGCCGCACCCAAAAATAACAGCCCGAAGGTCGGGGCGCCAAGTTCGTCCAGCGGCAAAAGGCCACAAAAACGGGTGGGCTATAACCTTGGGGGGTGGGGCTGGCCAACTTCGTCCGCCGGACTCGGAATGGCGCGAGACTTTACGAGGCGCCTCCGTGTGCCAAAAATAGGCCGCGGGCACAGCCGTGCCCAAAAAGAACCGCCCGAAGGACGGGCCGCCAAGCTCGTCCAGCGGAAAAAGGCCACAAAAACGGGTGGGCTATAGCCTTGGAGGGTGGGGCTGGCCAACTTCGTCCGCCGGACTCGGAATGGCGCCAGATCTTGCGAGGCGTCTCTGTGTGCCAAAAATAAGCCGCGGGCACAGCCGCGCCGAAAAATAACCGCCCGAAGGCTGGGGCGCCAAGTTCGTCCAGCGGAAAAAGGCCACAAAAACGGGTGGGCTATAGCCTTGGGGGGTGGGGCTGGCCAAGTTCGTCCGCCGGACTCGGAATGGCGTGAGACTTTCCGAGGCGCCTCCGTGTGCCAAAAATAGGCTGCAGGCAACGCCGCGCCCAAAAATAACTGCCCGAAGGTCGGGGCGCCAAGTTCGTCCAGCGGAAAAAGGCCAAAAAAATGGGTGGGCTATAGCCTTGGGGGGTGGGGCTGGCCAAGTTCGTCCGCCGGACTCGGAATGGCGCGAGACTTTGTGAGGTACCTCCGTGTGCCAAAAATAGGTCGCAGGCACAGCCGCGCCCAAAAATAACCGCCCAAAGGTCGGGGCGCCAAGTTCGTCCAGCGGAAAAAGGCCAAAAAAACGGGTGGGCTATAGCCTTGGAGGGTGGGGCTGGCCCACTTCGTCCGCCGGACTCGGAATGGCGCGAGACTTTGCGAGTCACCTCCATGTGCCAAAAATAGGCCGCGGGCAATGCCGCGTCCAAAAATAACTGCCCGAAGGTCGGGGCGCCATGTTCGTCCAGCGGAAAAAGGCCAAAAAAATAGGTGGGCTATAGCCTTGGGGGGTGGGGCTGGCCAACTTCGTCCGCCGGACTGGGAATGGCGCGAGGCTTTGCGAGTCATCTCCGTGTGCCAAAACTCGGCCGTGGGCGCAGCCGCGCCCAAAAATAACCGCCCGAAGGCCGGGGCGCCAAGTTCGTCCAGCGGAAAAAGGCCACAAAAACGGGTGGGCTATAGCCTTGTGGGGTGGGGCTGGCCAACTTCGTCCGCCGGACTCGGAATGGCGCGAGACTTTATGAGGCGCCTCCGTTTGCCAAAAATAGGCCACGGGCACAGCCGCGCCCAAAAAGAACCGCCCGAAGGCCGGGGCGCCAAGTTCGTCCAGCGGAAAAAGGCCACAAAAATGGGTGGGCTATAGCCTTGGGGGGTGGGGCTGGCCAACTTCGTCCGCCGGACTCGGAATGGCGCGAGGCTTTGCGAGGCACCTCCGTGTGCCAAAAATAGGTCGCGGGCACTGCCGCGCCCAAAAATAACCGCCCGAAGGCCGGGGCGCCAAGTTCGTCCAGCGGAAAAAGGCCACAAAAACGGGTGGGCTATAGCCTTGGAGGGTGGGGCTGGCCAACTTCGTCCGCCGGACTCGGAATGGCGCGAGACCATGCGAGGCGTCTCCGTGTGCCAAAAATAGGCCGCGGGCACAGCCGCGCCGAAAAATAACCGCCCGAAGGCCGGGGCGCCAAGTTCGTCCAGCGGAAAAAGGCCACAAAAACGGGTGGGCTATAGCCTTGGGGGGTGGGGCTGGCCAAGTTCGTCCGCCGGACTCGGAATGGAGTGAGACTTTCCGAGGCGCCTCCGTGTGCCAAAAATAGGCCGCGGGCAATGCCGCACCCAAAAATAACAGCCCGAAGGTCGGGGCGCCAAGTTCGTCCAGCGGCAAAAGGCCACAAAAACGGGTGGGCTATAGCCTTGGGGGGTGGGGCTGGCCAACTTCATTCGCCGGACTCGGAATGGCGCGTGACTTTGCGAGGCACCTCCGTGTGACAAAAATAGGTCGCGGGCACTGCCGCGCCCAAAAATAACCGCCCGAAGGCCGGGGCTCCAAGTTCGTCCAGCGGAAAAAGGCCACAAATACGGGTGGGCTATAGCCTTGGGGGGTGGGGCTGGCCAACTTCGTCCGCCGGACTCAGAATGGCGCGAGACTTTGCGAGGCGCCTCCGTGTGCCAAAAATAGGCCGCGGGCACAGACGCGCCCAAAAATAACCGCCCGAAGGCCGGGGCGCCAAGTTCGTCCAGCGGAAAAAGGCCACAAATACGGGTGGGCTATAGCCTTGGGGGGTGGTGCTGCCCAACTTCGTCCGCCGGACTCGGAATGGCGCGAGACTTTGCGAGGCGCATCCGTGAGCCAAAAATAGGCCGCGGGCACAGCCGCCCCCAAAAATAACCGCTCGAAAGCCGGGGCGCCATGTTCGTCCAGCGGAAAAAGGCCACAAAAACGGGTGGGCTATAGCATTGGGGGGTGGGGCTGGCCAATTTCGTCAGCCGGACTCGTAGTGGCGTGAGACTATGCGAGGTGCCTCCATGTGCCAAAAATAGGCCGCGGGCACTGCCGCGCCCGAAAATAACCGCCTGAAGGCCGGGGTGCCAAGTTCGTCCAGCGGAAAAAGCCCACAAATGCGGGTGGGCTATAGCCTTGGGGGGTGGGGCTGGCCAACTTCGTCCGCCGGGCTCGGAATGGCGCGAGACTTTGCGAGGCGTTTCCGTGTGCAAAAAATAGGCCGCAGGCACAGCCGCGCCGAAAAATAACCGCCCGAAGAACGGGGCGCCAAGTTCGTCCAGCGGAAAAAGGCCACAAAAACGGGTGGGCTATAGCATTGGGGGGTGGGGCTGGCCAACTTTGTCCGCCGGACTCGTAGTGGCGTGAGACTATGCGAGGCGCCTTCATGTGCCAAAAATAGACCGCGGGCACTGCCGCGCCCGTAAATAACCGCCTGAAGGCCGGGGCGCCAAGTTCTTCCAGCGGAAAAAGGCCACAAATGCGGGTGGGCTATAGCCTTGGCGGGTGGGGCTGGCCAACTTCGTCCGCCGGGCTCGGAATGGCGCGAGACTTTGCGAGGCATTTCCGTGTGCAAAAAATAGGCCGCAGGCACAGCCGCGCCGAAAAATAACCGCCCGAAGGCCGGGGCGCCAAGTTCGTCCAGCGGAAAAAGGCCACAAAAACGGGTGGGCTATAGCCTTCGGGGGTGGGGCTGGCCAACTTCGTCCGCCGGACTCGGAATGGTGCGAGACTTTGTGAGGTGCCTCCGCGTGCCAAAAATAGGCCGCGGGCACAGCCGTGCCCAAAAATAATCGCCCGAAGGCCGGGGCGCCAAGTTCGTCCAGCGGAAAAAGGCCATAAAAACGGGTGGGCTATAGCCTTGGAGGGTGGGGCTCGCCAACTTCGTCCGCCGGACTCGGAATGGCGCGAGACCGTGCGAGGCGTCTCCGTGTGCCAAAAATAGGCCGCGGGCACAGCCGCTCCAAAAAATAACCGCCCGAAGGCCGGGGCGCCAAGTTCGTCCAGCGGAAAAAGGCCACAAAAACGGGTGGGCTATAGCCTTGGGGGGTGGGGCTGGCCAACTTCGTCCGCCGGACTCAGAATGGCGTGAGACTTTGCGAGGCGCCTCCGTCTGCCAAAAAATGGCTGCGGGCACAGCCTTGTCCAAAAATAACCGCCCGAAGGCCGGGGCGCCTAGTTCGTCCAGCGGAAAAAGGCCACAAAAAAGGGTGGGCTATAGCCTTGGGGGGTGGGGCTGGCCAACTTCGTCACTCGGACTAGGAATGGCGCGAGACTTTACGAGGTGCCTCCGTGTGCCAAAAATAGGCCGCGGGCACAGCCGCGCCCAAAAATAACCACCCGAAGGCCGGGGCGCCAAGTTCGTCCAGCGGAAAAAGGCCACAAAAACGGGTGGGCTATAGCCTTGGGGGGTGAGGTTGGCCAACTTCATCCGCCGGACTCGGAATGGCGCTAGACTTTGCGAACGGCCTCCATGTGCCAAAAATAGGCCGCGGACGCAGCCGCGCCCAAAAATAACCGCCCGAAGCCCGGGGCGCCAAGTTCGTCCAGCGGAAAAAGACCACAAAAACGGGTGGGCTATAGCCTTGGGGGGTGGGGCTGGCCAACTTCGTCCGCCGGACTCGGAATGGCGCGAGACTTTGCGAGCGTCCTCGGTTTGTGAAAAAAAGGCCGCGGGCGCAGCCGCACCCAAAAATAACCGCCCGAAGCCCGGGGCGCCAAATTCGTCCAGCGGAAAAAGGCCACAAAAACGGGTGTGCTATAGCCTTGGGTGGTGGGGCTGGCCAACTTCGTCCGCCGGACTCGGAATGGCTCGAGACTTTGCGAGGCACCTACGTGTGCCAAAAACTGGCTGTGGGCACAGCCGCGCCCAAAAATAACCACCCGAAGGCCAGGGCGCCAAGTTCGACCAGCGGAAAAAGGCCACAAAAACGGGTGGGCTATAGCCTTGCGGGGTGGGGCTGGCCAACTTCGTCCGCCGGACTCGGAATGGCGCGAGACTTTGCGAGGCGCCTCCGTATGACAAAAATAGGCCGCGGGCACTGCCGCGCCCAAAAATAACCGCCCGAAGGCCGGGGCTCCAAGTTCGTCCTGCGGAAAAAGGCCACAAATACGGGTGGGCTATAGCCTTGGGGGGTGGGGCTGGCCAACTTCGTCCGCCGGACTCAGAATGGCGCGAGACTTTGCGAGGCGCCTCCGTGTGCCAAAAATAGGCCGCGGGCTTAGACGCGCCCAAAAATAACCGCCCGAAGGCCGGGGCGCCAAGTTTGTCCAGCGGAAAAAGGCCACAAATACGGGTGGGCTATAGCCTTGGGGGGTGGGGCTGGCCAACTTCGTCCGCCGGACTCGGAATGGCGCGAGACTTTGCGAGGCGTATCCGTGGGCCAAAAATAGGCTGCGGGCACAGCCGCGCCCAAAAATAACCGCTCGAAAGCTGGGGCGCCAAGTTCGTCCTGCGGAAAAAGGCCACAAAAAAGGGTGGGCTATAGCCTTGGGGGGTGGGGCTGGCCAACTTCGTCACCCGGACTCGGAATGGCGCGAGACTTTACGATGTGCCTCCATGCGCCAAAAATAGGCCGCGGGCACAGCCGCGCCCAAAAATAACCACCCGAAGGCCGGGGCACCAAGTTCGTCCAGCGGAAAAAGGCCACAAAAACGGGTGGGCTAGAGCCTTGGGGGGTGGGGCTGGCCAACTTCGTCCGCCGGACTCGGAATGGCGCGAGACTTTGCGAGCGGCCTCCGTGTGCCAAAAATAGGCCGTGGGCACTGCCGCGCCCAAAAATAACCGCCCGAAGGCCGGGGCTCCAAGTTCGTCCAGCGGAAAAAGGCCACATAAACGGGTGGGCTATAGCCTTGGGGGTTGGGGCTGGCCAACTTCGTCCGCCGGACTCGGAATGGCGCGAGAGTCTGCGAGCGGCCTCCGTGTGCCAAAAATAGGCCGTGGGCACTGCCGCGCCCAAAAATAACCGCCCGAAGGCCGGGGCTCCAAGTTCGTCCAGCGGAAAAAGGCCACATAAACGGGTGGGCTATAGCCTTGGTGGGTGGGGCTGGCCAACTTCGTCCGCCGGACTCGGAATGGCGCGAGACTCTGCGAGCGGCCTCCGTGTGCCAAAAATAGGCCGTGGGCACTGCCGCGCCCAAAAATAACCGCCCGAAGGCCGGGGCTCCAAGTTCGTCCAGCGGAAAAAGGCCACAAATACGGGTGGGCTATAGCCTTGGGGGGTGGGGCTGGCCAACTTCGTCCGCCGGACTCAGAATGGCGCGAGACTTTGCAAGTCGCCTCTGTGTGCCAAAAATAGGCCGCGGGCACAGACGCGCCCAAAAATAACCGCCCGAAGGCCGGGGCGCCAAGTTCGTCCAGCGGAAAAAGGCCACAAATACGGGTGGGCTATAGCCTTTGCGGGTGGGGTTGGCCAACTTCGTCCGCCGGACTCAGAATGGCGCGAGACTTTGCGAGGCGCCTCCGTGTGCCAAAAATAGGCCGCGGGCACAGACAAGCCCAAAAATAACCGCCCGAAGGCCGGGGTGCCAAGTTCGTCCAGCGGAAAAAGGCCACAAAAACGGGTGGGGCTGGCCAACTTCGTCCGCCGGACTCGGAATGGCACGAGACTTTGCGAGCGGCCTCCGTGTACCAAAAATCGGCCGCGGTCACAGCCGCGCCCAAATATAACCGCCCGAATGCCGGGGCACCAAGTTCGTCCTGCTGAAAAATGCCACAAAAATGGGTGGGCTATAGCCTTTGGGGGTGGGGCTGGCCAACTTCGTCCGCCGGACTCGGAACGGCGCGAGACTTTGCGAGCGTCCTCGGTTTGCCAAAAATAGGCCGCGGGCGCAGCCGCACCCAAGAATAACCGCCCGAAGGCCGGGGCGCCAAGTTCGTCCAGCGGAAAAAGGCCACAAAAACGGGTGGGCTATAGCCTTGTGGGGTGGGGCTGGCCAACTTCGTCCGCCGGACTCGGAATGGCGCGATACTTTGCGAGCGTCCTCGGTTTGCCAAAAAAAGGCCGCGGGCGCAGCCGCACCCAAAAATAACCCCCCGAAGGCCGGGGCGCCAAGTTCGTCCAGAGGAAAAAGGCCACAAAAACGGGTGTGCTATAGCCTTGGGGGGTGGGGCTGGCCAACTTCGTCCGCCGGACTCGGAATGGCTCGAGACTTTGCGAGGCACCTACGTGTGCCAAAAATAGGCCGCGGGCACAGCCGCGCCCAAAAATAACCACCCAAAGGCCAGGGCGCCAAGTTCGACCAGCGGACAAAGGCCACAAATACGGGTGGGCTATAGCCTTGCGGGGTGGGGCTGGCCAACTTCGTCCGCCGGACTCGGAACGGCGCGAGACTTTGCGAGCGTCCTCGGTTTGCCAAAAATAGGCCGCGGGCACTGCCGCGCCCAAAAATAACCGCTCGAAAGCCGGGGCGCCAAGTTCGTCCTGCGGAAAAAGGCCACAAAAAAGGGTGGGCTATAGCCTTGGGGGGTGGGGCTGGCCAACTTCGTCACCCGGACTCGGAATGGCGCGAGACTTTACGATGTGCCTCCATGCGCCAAAAATAGGCCGCGGGCACAGCCGCGCCCAAAAATAACCACCCGAAGGCCGGGGCACCAAGTTCATCCAGCGGAAAAAGGCCACAAAAACGGGTGGGCTAGAGCCTTGGGGGGTGGGGCTGGCCAACTTCGTCCGCCGGACTCGGAATGGCGCGAGACTTTGCGAGCGGCCTCCGTGTGCCAAAAATAGGCCGTGGGCAAGGCCGCGCCCAAAAATAACCGCCCGAAGGCCGGGGCTCCAAGTTCGTCCAGCGGAAAAAGGCCACATAAACGGGTGGCCTATAGCCTTGGGGGGTGGCGCAGGCCAACTTCGTCCGCCGGACTCGGAATGGCACGAGACTTTGCGAGCGGCCTCCGTGTACCAAAAATCGGCCGCGGTCACAGCCGCGCCCAAATATAACCGCCCAAAGGCCGGGGCACCAAGTTTGTCCGGCTGAAAAATGCCACAAAAACGGGTGGGCTATAGCCTTTGGGGGTGGGGCTGGCCAACTTCGTCCGCCGGACTCGGAACGGCGCGAGACTTTGCGAGCGTCCTCGGTTTGCCAAAAATAGGCCGCGGGCGCAGCCGCACCCAAGAATAACCGCCCGAAGGCCGGGGCGCCAAGTTCGTCCAGCGGAAAAAGGCCACAAAAACGGGTGGGCTATAGCCTTGGGGGGTGGGGCTGGCCAACTTCGTCCGCCGGACTCGGAATGGCGCGAGACTTTGCGAGCGGCCTCTGTGTGCCAAAAATAGGCCGCGGCGGCAGCCGCGTCCAAAAATAACCGCCCGAAGTCCGGGGCGCCAAGTTCGTCCAGCGGAAAAAGGCCACAAAAATGGGTGGCCTATAGCCTTGGGGGGTGGCGCAGGCCCACTTCGTCCGCCGGACTCGGAATGGCACGAGACTTTGCGAGCGGCCTCCGTGTACCGAAAATCGGCCGCGGTCACAGCCGCGCCCAAATATAACCACCCAAAGGCCGGGGCACCAAGTTCGTCCTGCTGAAAAATGCCACAAAAACGGGTGGGCTATAGCCTTGGGGGTGGGGCTGGCCAACTTCGTCCGCCGGACTCCGAATGGCGCGAGACTTTGCGAGCGGCCTCCATTTGCCAAAAATAGGCCGCGGGCGCAGCCGCG
Source organism: Citrus unshiu (assembly GCA_033242345.1). NCBI lineage: Eukaryota > Viridiplantae > Streptophyta > Magnoliopsida > Sapindales > Rutaceae > Citrus > Citrus unshiu. Next base: position 44,156 of record BTHF01000080.1, read on the forward strand.
CCCAAAAATAAGTGCCCGAAGGCCGGGGCGCCAAGTTCGTCCAGCGGAAAAAGGCCACAAAAACGGGTGGGCTATAGCCTTTGGGGGGCTGGCCAACTTCGTCCGCCGGACTCGGAATGGCGCGAGACTTTGCGAGCGGCCTCCGTGTGCCAAAAATAGGCTGCGGGCACAGCCGCGCCCAAAAATAACCCCCCGAAGAATGGGGCGCCAAGTTCGTCCAGAGGAAAAAGGCCACAAAAACGGGTGGGCTATAGCCTTGGGGCGTGGGGCTGGCCAACTTCGTCCGCCGGACTCGGAACGGCGCGAGACTTTGCGAGCGGCCTCCGTGTGCCAAAAATAGGCCACGGACACAGACGCGCCCAAAAATAACCACCCGAAGGCCGGGGCGCCAAGTTCGTCCAGCGGAAAAAGGCCACAAAAACGGGTGGGCTATAGCCTTGGGGGGTGGGGCTGGCCCACTTCGTCCGCCGGACTCGGAATGGCGCGAGACTTTGCGAGCGGCCTCCGTTTGCCAAATATAGGCCGCGGGCGCAACGGCGCCCAAAAATAACCGCCCGAAGGCCGGGGCGCCAAGTTCGTCCAGCGGAAAAAGGCCACAAAAACGGGTGGACCATAACCTTGGGCGGTGGGGCTGGCCAACTTCGTCCGCCGGACTCGGAATGGCGCGAGACTTTGCGAGCGGCCTCGGTGTGCCAAAAATAGGCCCTGGGCACCGCTGCGCCCAAAAATAACCGCCCGAAGGCCGGGGCGCCAAGTTCGTCCAGCGGAAAAAGGCCACAAAAACGGGTGGGCTATAGCCTTGCGGAGTGGGGCTGGCCAACTTCGTCCGCCGGACTCGGAATGGTACGAGACTTTGCGAGCGGCCTCCGTGTGCCAAAAATAGGACGCGGGCACAGCCGCGCCCAAAAATAACCACCCGAAGGCCGGGGCGCCAAGTATGTCCAGCGCAAAAAGGCCACAAAAACGGGTTGGCTATAGCCTTGATGGGTGGGGCTGGCCAACTTCGTCCGCCGGACTCAGAATGTCACGAGACTTTGCGGTTGGCCTCCGTGCGCCAAAAATAGGCCGCGGGGAAAGCCGCGCCCAAAAATAACCACCCGAAGGCCGGGGAGCCATGTTCGTCCAGCGCAAAAAGGCCACAAAAACGGGTGGGCTATAGCCTTGGGGGGTGGGGCTGGCCAACTTCGTCCGCTGGACTCGGAATGGGGCGAGACTTTGCGAGGGGCCTCCGTGTGCCAAAAATAGACCGCGGGTAAAGCCACGCCAAAAAATAACCGCCCGAAGGCCGGGGGCGCCAAGTTCGTCCAGCGGAAAAAGGCCACAAAAACGGGTGGGCTGTAGCCTTGGGGGGTGGGGCTGGCCAACTTCGTCGGCCGGACATGGAATGGCGTGAGACTTTGCGAGGGGCCTCCGTGTGCCAAAAATAGACCGCGGGTAAAGCCACGCCAAAAAATAACCGCCCGAAGGCCGGGGCGCCAAGTTCGTCCAGCGGAAAAAGGCCACAAAAACGGGTGGGCTATAGCCTTGGGGGTTTGGGCTGGCCAACTTCATCCGCCGGACTCGGAATGCCGCGAGACTTTGCGAGGGGCCTCCATGTGCCAAACATAGACCGCGGACAAACCCACGCCCAAAAATAACCGCCCGAAGGCCGGAGCGCCATGTTCGTCCAGCGGAAAAAGGCCACAAAAACGGGTGGGCTTTAGCCTTGGGGGGTGGGGCTGGCCAACTTCGTCCGCCGGTCTCGGAATGGCTCGAGACTTTGCGAGGGGCCTCCGTGTGCCAAAAATAGGCCGCGGCCAAAGCCGCGCCCAAAAATAACCGCCCGAAGGCCGGGGCCCCAAAGTTCGTCCAGCGGAAAAAGGCCACAAAAACGGGTGGGCTATAGCCTTAGGGGGTGGGACTGGCCAACTTCGTCCGCCGGACTCGGAATGCCGCAAGACTCCGCGAGGGGCCTCCGTGTGCCAAAAAAACACCGTGGGCAAAGCCGCGCCAAAAAATAACCGCCCGAAGGCCGGGGCGCCAAGTTCGTCCAGCGCAAAAAGGCCACAAAAACGGGTGGGCTATAGCCTTGGGGGGTGGGGCTGGACAACTTCGTCCGCCGGACTCGGACTACCGCTAGACTTTGCGAGGGGCCTCCGTGTGCCAAATATAGGCCGCGGGCAAAGCGGAACCCAAAAATAACCGCCCGAAGGCCGGGGCGCCAAGTTCGTCCAGCGCAAAAAGGCCGCAAAAACGGGTGGGCTATAGCCTTGGGGGGTGGGGTTGGCCAACTTCGTCCGCCGGACTCGGAATGCCGCAAGACTTTGCGAGGGCCCTCCGTGTGCCAAAAATAGGCCGCGGGCAAAGCCGCACCCAAAAATAACCGTCCGAAGGCCGGGGCGCCAAGTTCGTCCAGCGGAAAAAGGCCACAAAAACGGGTGGGCTATAGCCTTTGGGGGGCTGGCCAACTTCGTCCGCCGGACTCGGAATGGCGCGAGACTTTGCGAGCGGCCTCCGTGTGCCAAAAACCTCCGTGTGCCAAAAATAGGCTGCGGGCACAGCCGCGCCCAAAAATAACCGCCCGAAGAACGGGGCGCCAAGTTCGTCCAGAGGAAAAAGGACACAAAAACGGGTGGGCTATAGCCTTGGGGCGTGGGGCTGGCCAACTTCGTCCGCCGGACTAGGAACGGCGCGAGACTTTTCGAGCGGCCTCCGTGTGCCAAACATAGGCCACGGACACAGACGCGCCCAAAAATAACCACCCGAAGGCCGGGGCGCCAAGTTCGTCCAGCGGAAAAAGGCCACAAAAACGGGTGGGCTAAAGCCTTGGGGGGTGGGGCTGGCCCACTTCGTCCGCCGGACTCGGAATGCCGCGAGACTTTGTGAGGGGCCTCCGTGTGCCAAAAATAGGCTGTGGGAAAGCCGCGCCCAAAAATAACCACCCGAAGGCCGGGATGGCAAGTTCGTCCAGCGGAAAAAGGCCACAAAAACGGGTGGGCTATAGCCTTGGGGGGTTTGGGCTGGCCAACTTCATCCGCCGGACTCGGAATGCCGTGAGACTTTGCGAGGGGCCTCCTTGTGCCAAACATAGGCCCTGGGCAAAGCCGTGCCAAAAAATAACCGCCCGAAGGCCGGGGCGCCATGTTCGTCCAGCCCAAAAAGGCCACAAAAATGGGTGGGCTATAACCTTGGGGGATTGGGTTGGCCAACTTCGTCCGCAGGACTCGGAATGCCGCGAGACTTTGCGAGGGGCCTCCGCGTGCCAAAAATAGGCCGCGGACAAAGCCGCGCCCAAAAATAACCACCCGAAGGCCGGGATGGCAAGTTCGTCCAGCAGAAAAAGGCCACAAAAACGGGTGGGCTATAGCCTTGGGGGGTGGGGCTGGCCAACTTCATCCGCCGGATTCGGAATGCCGCGAGGCTTTGCGAGGGGCCTCCTGTGTGCCAAAAAAACACCGTGGGCAAAGCCGCGCCAAAAAATAACCGCCCGAAGGCCGGGGCGCCAAGTTCGTCCAGCGCAAAAAGGCCACAAAAACGGGTGGGCTATAGCCTTGGGCGGTGGGGCTGGACAACTTCGTCCGCCGGACTCGGACTACCGCTAGACTTTGCGAGGGGCCTCCGTGTGCCAAATATAGGCCGCGGGCAAAGCGGAACCCAAAAATAACCGCCCGAAGGCCGGGGCGCCAAGTTCGTCCAGCGCAAAAAGGCCACAAAAACGTGTGGGCTATAGCCTTGGGGGGTGGGGCTGGCCAACTTCGTCCGCCAGACTCGGAATGCCGCGAGGCTTTGCGAGGGGCCTCTGTGTGCCAAACATAGGCCACGGGCAAAGCCGAGCCCAAAAAAAAACCGCCCGAAGGCCGGGGCGCCAAGTTCGTCCGGCGCAAAAAGGCCACAAAAACGGGTGGGCTATAGCCTTGGGGGGTGGGGCTGCCCAACTTCGTCCGCCGGACTCGGAATGCCGTGAGACTTTGCGAGGGGCCTCCGTGTACCACTAATAGGCCGTGGGCAAAGCCGCGCCCAAAAATAACCACCCAAAGGCCGGGGCGCCAAGTTCGTCCTGCGGAAAGAGGACACAAAAACGGGTAGGCTATAGCCTTGGGGGGTGGGACTGGCCAACTTCGTCCGCCGGACTCGGAATACCGCGAGACTCTGCGAGGGGCCTCCGTGTGCCAAAAATAGGCCGCGGACAAAGCAGCGCCCAAAAATAACCGCCCAAAGGCAGGGGCGCCAAGTTCGTCCAGTGGAAAAAGGCCACAAAAACGGGTGGGCTATAGCCTTGGGGGGTGGGGCTGGCCAACTTCGTCCGCCGGACTCGGAATGCCGCGAGACTTTGCAAGGGGCCTCCGTGTGCCAAACATAGGCCGCGGACAAAGCCACGCCCAAAAATAACAGCCCGAAGGCCGGAGCGCCAAGTTCGTCCAGCGGAAAAAGGCCACAAAAACGGGTGGGCTATAGCCTTGTGGGTTTGGGTTGGCCAACTTCGTCCGCAGGACTCGGAATGCCGTGAGACTTTGCGAGGGGCCTCCGCGTGCCAAAAATAGGCCGCGGACAAAGCCGCGCCCAAAAATAACCACCCGAAGGCCGGGATGGCAAGTTCGTCCAGCAGAAAAAGGCCACAAAAACGGGTGGGCTATAGCCTTGGGGGGTGGGGCTGGCCAACTTCGTCTGCCGGACTCGGAATGCCGCAAGACTTTGCAAGGGGCCTCCGTGTGCCAAACATAGGCCGCGGACAAAGCCACGCCCAAAAATAACCGCCCGAAGGCCGGAGCGCCAAGTTCGTCCAGCGGAAAAAGGCCACAAAAACGGGTGGGCTATAGCCTTGTGGGTTTGGGCCGGCCGACTTCGTCCGCCGGACTCGGAATGCCGCGAGACTTTGCGAGGGGCCTCCGTGTGCCAAAAATAGGCTGTGGGAAAGCCGCGCCCAAAAATAACCACCCGAAGGCCGGGACGCCAAGTTCGTCCAGCGCAAAAAGGCCACAAAAACGTGTGGGCTATAGCCTTGGGGGGTGGGGCTGGCCGACTTCGTCCGCCGGACTCGGAATGCCGCGAGGCTTTGCGAGGGGCCTCTGTGTGCCAAACATAGGCCGCGGGCAAAGCCGAGCCCAAAAATAACCGCCCGAAGGCCGGGGCGCCAAGTTCGTCCAGCGCAAAAAGGCCACAAAAACGGGTGGGCTATAGCCTTGGGGGTTTGGGCCGGCCGACTTCATCCGCCGGACTTGGAATGCCGCGAGACTTTGCGAGGGGCCTCCGTGTGCCAAAAATAGGCTGTGGGAAAGCCGCGCCCAAAAATAACCACCCGAAGGCCGGGGCGCCAAGTTCGTCCAGCGCACAAAGGCCACAAAAACGTGTGGGCTAATAGCCTTGGGGGGTGGTCTGGCCAACTTCGTCCGCCGGACTCGGAATGCCGCGAGGCTTTGCGAGGGGCCTCTGTGTGCCAAAAATAGGCCGCGGGCAAAGCCGAGCCCAAAAATAACCGCCCGAAGGCCGGGGCGCCAAGTTTGTCCAGCGGAAAAAGGCCACAAAAACGGGTGGGCTATAGCCTTGGGGGGTGGGGCCGGCCCACTTCGTCCGCCGGACTCGGAATGCCGTGAGACTTTGCGAGGGGCCTCTGTGTGCAGAACATAGGCCGCGGGCAAAGCCGCGATAAAAAATAACCGCCCGAAGTCCGGGGCACCAAGTTCGTCCAGCGCATAAAGGCCACAAAAACGTGTGGGATATAGCCTTGGGGGGTGGGGCTGGACAACTTCGTCCGCCGGACTCGGAATGCCGCGAGACTTTGCGAGGGGCCTCCGTGTACCAAAAATAAGCCGTGGGCAAAGCCGCGCCCAAAAATAACCACCCGAAGGCCGGGGCGCCAAGTTCGTCCTGCGGAAAGAGGACACAAAAACGGGTGGGCTATAGCCTTGGGGGTTTGGGCCGGCCGACTTCGTCCGCCGGACTCGGAATGCCGCGAGACTTTGCGAGGGGCCTCCGTGTGCCAAAAATAGGCTGTGGGAAAGCCGCGCCCAAAAATAACCACCCGGAGGCCAGGGCGCCAAGTTCATCCAGCGCAAAAAGGCCACAAAAACGTGTGGGCTATAGCCTTGGGGGGTGGGGCTGGCCGACTTCGTCCGCCAGACTCGGAATGCCGCGAGGCTTTGCGAGGGGCCGCTGTGTGCAGAACATAGGCCGCGCGCAAAGCCGCGACCAAAAATAACCGCCCGAAGTCCGGGGCGCCAAGTTCGTCCAGCGCATAAAGGCCACAAAAACGGGTGGGCTATAGCCTTGCGGGGTGGGGCTGGACAACTTCGTCCGCCGGACTCGGAATGCCGCGAGACTTTGCGAGGGGCCTCCGTGTACCAAAAATAAGCCGTGGACAAAGCCGCGCCCAAAAATAACCACCCGAAGGCCGGGGCGCCAAGTTCGTCCTGCGGAATGAGGACACAGAAACGGGTGGGCTATAGCCTTGGGGGGTGGGACTGGCCAACTTCGTCCGCCGGACTCGGAATGCCGCGAGACTTTGCGAGGGGCCTCCGTGTACCAAAAATAGGCCATGGGCAAAGCAGCGCCCAAAAATAACCGCCCAAAGGCAGGGGCGCCAAGTTCGTCCAGCGGAAAAAGGCCACAAAAACGGGTGGGCTATAGCCTTGGGGGGTGGGGCTGGCCAACTTCGTCCGCCGGACTCGGAATGCCGCGAGACTTTGCAAGGGGCCTCCGTGTACCAAACATAGGCCGCGGACAAAGCCACGCCCAAAAATAACCGCCCGAAGGCCGGAGCGCCAAGTTCGTCCAGCGGAAAAAGGCCACAAAAACGGGTGGGCTATGGCCTTGGGGGGTGCGGCTGGCCAACTTCGTCCGCGGGACTCGGAATGCCGCGAAACTTTGCGAGGGGCCTCCGTGTGCCAAACATAGGCCGCGGGCAAAGCCGCGCCCAAAAATAACCGCCCGAAGGCCGGGGCGCCAAGTTCGTCCTGCGGAAAGAGGACACAAAAACGGGTAGGCTATAGCCTTGGGGGGTGGGACTGGCCAACTTCGTCCGCCGGACTCAGAATGCCGCGAGACTCTGCGAGGGGCCTCCGTGTGCCGAAAATAGGCCGCGAGCAAAGCAGCACCCAAAAATAACCGCCCAAAGGCAGCGGCGCCAAGTTCGTCCAGCGGAAAAAGGCCACTAAAACGGGTGGGCTATAGCCTTGGGGGGTGGGGCTGGCCAACTTCGTCCGCCGGACTCGGAATACCGCGAGACTTTGCAAGGGGCCTCCGTGTGCCAAACATAGGCCGCGGACAAAGCCACGCCCAAAAATAACCGCCCGAAGGCCGGAGCGCCAAGTTCGTCCAGCGGAAAAAGGCCACAAAAACGGGTGGGCTATAGCCTTGGGGGGTGGGGCTGGCCAACTTCGTCCGCCGGATTCGGAATGCCGTGAGACTTTGCGAGGGGCCTCCGTGTGCCAAACATAGGCCGCGGTTAAAGCCGCGCCCAAAGATAACCGCCCGAAGGCCGGGGTGCCAAGTTCGTCCAGCGGAAAAAGGCCACAAAAACGGGTGGGCTATGGCCTTGGGGGGTGGGGCTGGCCAACTTCGTCCGCGGGACTTGGAATGCCGCGAAACTTTGCGAGGGGCCTCCGTGTGCCAAACATAGGCCGCGGGCAAAGCCGCGCCCAAAAATAACCGCCCGAAGGCCAGGGCGCCAAGTTCGTCCTGCGGAAAAAGGCCACAAAAACGGGTGGGCTATAGCCTTGCGGGTTTGGGCTGGCCAACTTCGTCCGCCGGACTCCGAATGCCGCGAGACTTTGCGAGGGGCCTCCGCGTACCAAAAATAGGCCGCGGACAAAGCCACGCCAAAAAATAACCGCCCGAAGGCCGGGATGGCAAGTTCGTCCAGCGGAAAAAGGCCACAAAAACGGGTGGGCTATAGCCTTGGGGGGTTTGGGCTGGCCAACTTCATCCGCCGGATTCGGAATACCGCGAGACTTTGCGAGGGGCCTCCTTGTGCCAAACATAGGCCCAGGGCAAAGCCGCGCCAAAAAATAACCGCCCGAAGGCCGGGGGCGCCAAGTTCGTCCAGCGCAAAAAGGCCACAAAAACGGGTGGGCTATAGCCTTGGGGGTTTGGGCTGGCCAACTTCGTCCGCCGGACTCGGAATGCCGCGAGACTTTGTGAGGGGCCTCCGCGTGCCAAAAATAGGCCGCGGACAAAGCCGCGCCCAAAAATAACCGCCTTAAGGCCGAGATGGCAAGTTCGTCCAGCAGAAAAAAGGCCACAAAAACGGGTGGGCTATAGCCTTGGGGGTTTGGGCTGGCCAACTTCGTCCGCCGGACTCAGAATGCCGCGAGACTTTGCGAGGGACCTCCGCGTGCCAAAAATAAGCCGCGGACAAAGCCACGCCAAAAAATAACCGCCCGAAGGCCGGGATGGCAAGTTCGTCCAGCGGAAAAAGGCCACAAAAACGGGTGGGCTATAGCCTTGGGGGGTTTGGGCTGGCCAACTTCGTCCGCCGAACTCGGAATGCCGCGAGACTTTGCGAGGGGCCTCCTTGTGCCAAACATAGGCCCTTGGCAAAGCCGCGCCAAAAAATAACCGCCCGAAGGCCGGGGCGCCAAGTTCGTCCAGCGCAAAAAGGCCACAAAAACGGGTGGGCTATAGCCTTGGGGGTTTGGGCTGGCCAACTTCGTCCGCCGGACTCGGAATGCCGTGAGACATTGCGAGGGGCCTCCGTGTGCCAAACATAGGCCGCGGTTAAAGCCGCGCCCAAAGATAACCACCCGAAGGCCGGGGTGCCAAGTTCGTCCAGCGGAAAAAGGCCACAAAAACGGGTGGGCTATGGCCTTGGGGGGTGGGGCTGGCCAACTTCGTCCGCGGGGACTCGGAATGCCGCGAAACATTGCGAGGGGCCTCCGTGTGCCAAACATAGGCCGCGGGCAAAGCCGCGCCCAAAAATAACCGCCCGAAGGCCGGGGCGCCAAGTTCGTCCAGCGGAAAAAGGCCACAAAAACGGGTGGGCTATAGCCTTGGGGGTTTGGGCTGGCCAACTTCGTCCGCCGGTCTCAGAATGCCGCGAAACTTTGCGAGGGGCCTCCGCGTGCCAAAAATAGGCCGCGGACAAAGCCACGCCAAAAAATAACCGCCCGAAGGCCGGGATGGCAAGTTCGTCCAGCGGAAAAAGGCCACAAAAACGGGTGGGCTATAGCCTTGGGGGGTGGGGCTGGCCAACTTCGTCCGCCGGACTCCGAATACCACGAGACTTTGCGAGGGGCCTCCCTATACGCAAAATAGGCCGCGGGCAAAGCCGCGTCCAAAAATAACCGTCCGAATGCCGGGGCGCCAAGTTCGTCCAGCGCAAAAAGGCCACAAAAACGGGTGGGCTATAGCCTTGGGGGTTTGGGCTGGCCAACTTTGTCCGCCGGACTCAGAATGCCGCGAGACTTTGCGAGGGACCTCCGCGTGCCAAAAATAAGTCGCGGACAAAGCCACGCCAAAAAATAACCGCCCGAAGGCCGGGATGGCAAGTTCGTCCAGCGGAAAAAGGCCACAAAAACGGGTGGGCTATAGCCTTGGGGGGTTTGGGCTGGCCAACTTCGTCCGCCGAACTCGGAATACCGCGAGACTTTACGAGGGGCCTCCTTGTGCCAAACATAGGCCCTTGGCAAAGCCGCGCCAAAAAATAACCGCCCGAAGGCCGGGGCGCCAAGTTCGTCCAGCGCAAAAAGGCCACAAAAACGGGTGGGCTATAGCCTTGGGGGTTTGGGCTGGCCAACTTCGTCCGCCGGACTCGGAATGCCGTGAGACATTGCGAGGGGCCTCCGTGTGCCAAACATAGGCCGCGGTTAAAGCCGCGCCCAAAGATAACCACCCGAAGGCCGGGGTGCCAAGTTCGTCCAGCGGAAAAAGGCCACAAAAACGGGTGGGCTATGGCCTTGGGGGGTGGGGCTGGCCAACTTCGTCCGCGGGACTCGGAATGCCGCGAAACATTGCGAGGGGCCTCCGTGTGCCAAACATAGGCCGCGGGCAAAGCCGCGCCCAAAAATAACCGCCCGAAGGCCGGGGCGCCAAGTTCGTCCAGCGGAAAAAGGCCACAAAAACGGGTGGGCTATAGCCTTGGGGGTTTGCGCTGGCCAACTTCGTCCGCCGGTCTCAGAATGCCGCGAGACTTTGCGAGGGGCCTCCGCGTGCCAAAAATAGGCCGCGGACAAAGCCACGCCAAAAAATAACCGCCCGAAGGCCGGGATGGCAAGTTCGTCCAGCGGAAAAAGGCCACAAAAACGGGTGGGCTATGGCCTTGGGGGGTGGGGCTGGCCAACTTCGTCCGCGGGACTCGGAATGCCGCGAAACATTGCGAGGGGCCTCCGTGTGCCAAACATAGGCCGCGGTTAAAGCCGCGTCCAAAAATAACCGTCCGAATGCCGGGGCGCCAAGTTCGTCCAGCGCAAAAAGGCCACAAAAACGGGTGGTCTATAGCCTTGGGGGGTGCGGCTGGCAAACTTCGTCCGCCGGACTCGGAATGCCGTGAGACATTGCGAGGGGCCTCTGTGTGCCAAACATAGGCCGCGAGCGGAGCCGCGCCCAAAAATAACCGCCCGTAGGCCGGGGCGCCAAGTTCGTCCAGCACAAAAGGCCACAAAAACGGGTGGGCTATAGCCTTGGGGGGTGGGGCTGGCCAACTTCGTCCGCCGGACTCGGAATACCACGAGACTTTGCGAGGGGCCTCCCTATATGCAAAATAGGCCGCGGGCGAATCCGCATCCAAAAATAACCGTCCGAAGGCCGGGGCGCCAAGTTCGTCCAGCGCAAAAAGGCCACAAAAACGGGTGGGCTATAGCCTTGGGGGGTGGGGCTGGCCGACTTCGTCCGCTAGACTCAGAATGACGCGAGACTTTGCGAGGCGCCTCCATGTGCCAAAAATAGGCCGCGGGCACAGCCGCACCGCAAAATAACAGCCCGAAGGCCGGGGCGCCAAGTTCGTCCAGCGGAAAAAGGCCACAAAAACGGGTGGGCTATAGCCTTGGGGAGTGGGGCTGGCCCACTTCGTCCGCCGGACTCGGAATGCCGCGAGACTTTGCGAGGGGCCTCCGTGTGCCAAAAATAGGCCGCGGGCAAAGCCGCGTCCAAAAATAACCGCCCGAAGGCCGGGGCGCCAAGTTTGTCCAGCGGAAAAAGCATACAAAAACGGGTGGGCAATAGACTTGGGGGGTGGGGCTGGCCACCTCCGTCCGCCGGACTCGGAATGCCACGAGACTTTGCGACGGGCCTCCGTGTGCCAAAAATAGGCCGCGGGCAAAGCCGCGGGCAAAAATAACCGCCCGAAGGCCGGGGCGCCATGTTTATCCAGCGGAAAAAGGCCACAAAAACGGGTGGGCTATAGCCTTGGGGGGTGGGCCTGGCCAACTTCGTCCGGCGGACATGGAATGCTGTGAGACTTTAAGAGGGGCCTCCGTGTGCCAAAAATAGGCCGCGGGCAAAGCCGCAGCCAAAAATAACCGCCCGAAGGCCGGGTCGCCAAGTTCGTCCAGCGGAAAAAGGCCACAAAAACGGGTGGGCTATAGCCTTGGGGGGTGGGGCAGGCCAACTTCGTCCGCCGGACTCGGAATGCCGCGAGACTTTGCGACGGGCGTCCTTGTGCCAAAAATAGGCCGCGGGCAAAGCCGCGCCCAAAAATAACAGCCCGAAGGCCGGGGCGCCAAGTTTGTCCAGCGGAAAAAGCCCACAAAAACGGGTGGGCTGTAGCCTTGGGGGGTGGGGCTGGCCGACTTCGTCCGCCGGACTCCGAATGCTGCGAGACTTTGCGAGGCGCCTCCGTGTGCCAAAAATAGGCCGCGGGCACAGCCGCGCCCAAAAATAACCTCCCGAAGGCCGGGGCGCCAAGTTCGTCCAGCGGAAAAAGGCCACAAAAACGGGTGGGCTATAGCCTTGGGGGGTGGGGCTGGCCAACTCCGTCCGCCGGACTCGGAATGCCACGAGACTTTGCGAGGGGCCTCCGTGTGCCACAAATAGGCCGCGGACAAAGCCGCGCCCAAAAATAACCCCCCGAAGGCCAGGGCGCCAAGTTCGTCCAGCGGAAAAAGTCCACAAAAATGGGGTGGGCCATAGCCTTGGGGGGTGGGGCTGGCCAACTTCGTCCGCCGTACTCGGAATGCCGCGAGACTTTGCGAGGGGCCTCCGTGTGCCAAAAATAGGCTGTGGACAAAGCCACGCTGAAAAAGAACCGCCCGAAGGCCGGGGCGCCAAGTTCGTCCAGCGGAAAAAGGCCACAAAAACGGGTGGTCTATAGCCTTGGGGGGTGGGGCTGGCCAACTTCGTCCGCCGGACTCGGAATGCTACGAGAGTTTGCGAGGGGCCTCCTTGTGCCGAAAGAAGTCCGCGGGCAAAGCCACGCCCAAAAATAACCACCCGAAGGCCGGGGCGCCATGTTCGTCCAGCGGAAAAAGGCCACAATAACTGGTGGGCTATAGCCTTGGGGGGTGGGGCAGGCCAACTTCGCCCGCCGGACTCAGAATGCCGCGAGACTTTGCGAGGGGCCTCCGTGTGCCAAAAATAGGCCGCGGGGAAAGCCGCGCCGAAAAGGAACCGCCCGAAGGCCGGGGCGCCAAATTCGTCCAGCGGAAAAAGGCCACCAAAACGGGTGGGCTATAGCCTAGGGGGGTGGGGCTGGCCAACTTCGTCCGCCGGACTCGGAATGCCGCGAGACTTTGTGAGGGGCCTCCATGTGCCAAAAATAGGCCACGGGCAAAGCTGCGCCCAAAACTAACCGCCCGAAGGCCGGGGCGCCAAGTTCGTCCAGCGGAAAAAGGCCACAAAAACGGGTGGGCTATAGCCTTGGGGGGAGGCGCTGGCCAACTTCGTCCGCCGGACTCGGAATGCTGCGAGACTTTGCGAGGGGCCTCCGTCTGCCAAAAATTGGCCACGGGCAAAGCCGGCGCCCAAAAATAACCACCCGAAGGCCGGGGCGCCAAGTTCATCCAGCGGAAAAAGGCCACAAAAACGGGTGGGCTATAGCCTTGGGGGGAAGCGCTGGCCCACTTCGTCCGCCGGACTCAGAATGCCGCGAGACTTTGCGAGGGGCCTCCGTGTGCCACAAATAGGCCGCGGGCAAAGCCGCGCCCAAAAATAACCGCCCGAAGGCCAGGGCGCCAAGTTCGTCCAGCGGAAAAAGTCCACAAAAATGGGTGGGCCATAGCCTTGGGGGGTGGGGCTGGCCAACTTCGTCCGCCGTACTCGGAATGCCGCGAGACTTTGCGAGGGGCCTCCGTGTGCCAAAAATAGGCTGTGGACAAAGCCACGCCGAAAAAGAACCGCCCGAAGGCCGGGGCGCCAAGTTCGTCCAGCGGAAAAAGGTCACAAAAACGGGTGGTCTATAGCCTTGGGGGGGTGGGGCTGGCCAACTTCGTCCGCCGGACTCGGAATGCTACGAGACTTTGCGAGGGGCCTCCGTGTGCCCAAAGAAGTCCGCGGGCAAAGCCACGCCCAAAAATAACCACCCGAAGGCCGGGGCGCCATGTTCGTCCAGCGGAAAAAGGCCACAATAACGGGTGGGCTATAGCCTTGGGGGGTGGGGCAGGCCAACTTCGCCCGCCGGACTCGGAATGCCGCGAGACTTTGCGAGGAGCCTCCGTGTGCCAAAAATAGGCCACGGGCAAAGCCGCGCCGAAAAAGAACCGCCCGAAGGCCGGGGGCGCCATGTTCGTCCAGCGGAAAAAGGCCTCAATAACGGGTGGGCTAGAGCCTTGGGGGGTGGGGCTGGCCCACTTCGTCCGCCAGACTCGGAATGCCGCGAGACTTTGCGAGGGGCCTCCTTGTGCCAAAAATAGGCCGTGGACAAAGGCGCACCGACAAAGAATCGCCCGAAGGCCGGGGCGCCACGTTCGTCCAGCGGAAAAAGGCCACAAAAACGGGTGGGCTATTGGGGGGTGGGGCTGGCCAACTTCGTCCGCCGGACTCGGAATGCTACGAGACTTTGCGAGGGGCCTCCGTGTGCCGAAAGAAGTCCGCGGGCAAAGCCACGCCCAAAAATAACCGCCCGAAGGCCGGGTCGCCAAGTTCGTCCAGCGGAAAAAGGCCACAAAAACGGGTGGGCTATAGCCTTGGGGGGTGGGGCAGGCCAACTTCGTCCGCCGGACTCGGAATGCCGCGAGACTTTGCGACGGGCGTCCTTGTGCCAAAAATAGGCCGCGGGCAAAGCTGCGCCCAAAAATAACAGCCCGAAGGCCGGGGCGCCAAGTTTGTCCAGCGGAAAAAGCCCACAAAAACGGGTGGGCTGTAGCCTTGGGGGGTGGGGCTGGCCGACTTCGTCCGCCGGACTCCGAATGCTGCGAGACTTTGCGAGGCGCCTCCGTGTGCCAAAAATAGGCCGCGGGCACAGCCGCGCCCAAAAATAACCTCCCGAAGGCCGGGGCGCCAAGTTCGTCCAGCGGAAAAAGGCCACAAAAACGGGTGGGCTATAGCCTTGGGGGGTGGGGCTGGCCAACTCCGTCCGCCGGACTCGGAATGCCACGAGACTTTGCGAGGGGCCTCCGTGTGCCACAAATAGGCCGCGGACAAAGCCGCGCCCAAAAATAACCCCCCGAAGGCAAGGGCGCCAAGTTCGTCCAGCGGAAAAAGTCCACAAAAATGGGTGGGCCATAGCCTTGGGGGGTGGGGCTGGCCAACTTTGTCCGCCGTACTCGGAATGCCGCGAGACTTTGCGAGGGGCCTCCGTGTGCCAAAAATAGGCTGTGGACAAAGCCACGCCGAAAAAGAACCGCCCGAAGGCCGGGGCGCCAAGTTCGTCCAGCGGAAAAAGGCCACAAAAACGGGTGGTCTATAGCCTTGGGGGGTGGGGCTGGCCAACTTCGTCCGCCGGACTCGGAATGCTACGAGAGTTTGCGAGGGGCCTCCTTGTGCCGAAAGAAGTCCGCGGGCAAAGCCACGCCCAAAAATAACCACCCGAAGGCCGGGGCGCCATGTTCGTCCAGCGGAAAAAGGCCACAATAACTGGTGGGCTATAGCCTTGGGGGGTGGGGCAGGCCAACTTCGCCCGCCGGACTCAGAATGCCGCGAGACTTTGCGAGGGGCCTCCGTGTGCCAAAAATAGGCCGCGGGGAAAGCCGCGCTGAAAAGGAACCGCCCGAAGGCCAGGGCGCCAAATTCGTCCAGCGGAAAAAGGCCACCAAAACGGGTGGGCTATAGCCTAGGGGGGTGGGGCTGGCCAACTTCGTCCGCCGGACTCGGAATGCCGCGAGACTTTGTGAGGGGCCTCCGTGTGCCAAAAATAGGCCACGGGCAAAGCTGCGCCCAAAACTAACCGCCCGAAGGCCGGGGCGCCAAGTTCGTCCAGCGGAAAAAGGCCACAAAAACGGGGTGGGCTATAGCCTTGGGGGGAGGCGCTGGCCAACTTCGTCCGCCGGACTCGGAATGCTGCGAGACTTTGCGAGGGGCCTCCGTCTGCCAAAAATTGGCCACGGGCAAAGCCACGCCCAAAAATAAACACCCGAAGGCCGGGGCGCCATGTTCGTCCAGCGGAAAAAGGCCACAAAAACGGGTGGGCTATAGCCTTGGGGGGTGGGGCAGGCCAACATCGTCCGCCGGACTCGGAATGCCGCGAGACTTTGCGAGGGGCCTCCGTGTGCCAAAAATAGGCCGCGGGGGAAAGCCGCGCCGAAAAGGAACCGCCCGAAGGCGAGGGCGCCATGTTCGTCCAGCGGAAAAAGTCCTCAAAAACGGGTGGGCTATAGCCTTGGGGGGTGGGGCTGGCCCACTTCGTCCGCCAGACTCGGAATGCTGCGAGACTTTGCGAGGGGCCTCCTTGTGCCAAAAATAGGCCGTGGACAAAGGCGCACTAAAAAAGAACCACCCGAAGGCCGGGGCGCCACGTTCGTCCAGCGGAAAAAGGCCACAAAAACGGGTGGGCTATAGCCTTGGTGGGTGGGGCAGGCCAACTTCG
Organism: Citrus unshiu; assembly: GCA_033242345.1. Lineage (NCBI taxonomy): Eukaryota > Viridiplantae > Streptophyta > Magnoliopsida > Sapindales > Rutaceae > Citrus > Citrus unshiu. The sequence continues at coordinate 60,024 of BTHF01000080.1, forward strand.
TCCGCCGGACTCGGAATGCTGCGAGACTTTACGAGGGGCCTCCGTGTGCCGAAAGAAGTCCGCGGGCAAAGCCACGCCCAAAAATAACCACCCGAAGGCCGGGGCGCCATGTTCGTCCAGCGGAAAAAGGCCACAAAAACGGGTGGGCTATAACCTTGGGGGGTTGGGCTGGCCGACTTCGTCCGCCGGACTCGGAATGCTGCGAGACTTTGCGAGGGGCCTCCGTGTGCTGAAAGAAGTCCGCGGAAAAAGCCACGCCCAAAAATAACCACCCGAAGGCCGGGGCGCCATGTTCGTCCAGCGGAAAAGGCCACAAAAACGGGTGGGCTATAGCCTTGGGGGGTTGGGCTGGCCACTTCGTCCGCCGGTCTCGGAATGCCGCGAGACTTTGCGAGGGGCCTCCGTATGCCGAAAATAGGCCGCGGACACAGCCACACCCAAAAACAACCACCCGAAGGCCGGGGCGCCATGTTCGTCCAGCGGAAAAAGGCCACAAATACGGGTGCGCTATAGCCTTGGGGGGTGGGGCTGGCCAACTTCGTCCGGCGGACTCGGAATGGCGCGAGACTTTACGAGGTGCCTCCGTGTGACAATAATAGGCCGCGGGCACAGCCGCGCCCAAAAACAACCGCCCGAAGGCCGGGGCACCAAATTCGTCCAGCGGAAAAAGGCCACAAAAACGGGTGGGCTATAGCCTTGGGGGGTGGGGCTGGCCAACTTCGTCCGCCAGACTCGGAATGGCGCGAGACTTTGTGAGGCGCCTCCGTCTGCCAAAAATAGGCTGCGGGCACTGCCGCGCCCAAAAATAACCGCCCGAAGGCCGGGGCACCAAATTCGTCCAGCGGAAAAAGGCCACAAAAACGGGTGGGCTATAGCCTTGGGGGGTGGGGCTGGCCAACTTCGTCCGCCGGACTCGGAATGCTGCGAGACTTTGCGAGGGGCCTCCGTGTGCCGAAAGAAGTCCGAGGGCAAAGCCACGCCCAAAAATAACCACCCGAAGGCCGGGGCGCCACGTTCGTCCAGCGGAAAAAGGCCACAAAAACGGGTGGGCTATAGCCTTGGGGGGTTGGGCTGGCCAACTTCGTCCGCCGGACTCGGAATGCCGCGAGACTTTGCGAGGGGCCTCCGTATGCCAAAAATAGGCCACGGACACAGCCACGCCCAAAAATAACTGCCCAAAGGCCGGGGCGCCATGTTCGTCCAGCGGAAAAAGGCCACAAAAACGGGTGGGCTATAGCCTTGGGGGGTGGGGCTGGCCAACTTCATCCGCCGGATTCGGAATGGTGCGAGACTTTGCGAGGTGCCTCCGTGTGCCAAAATAGGCCGTGGACACAGCCGCGTCCAAAAATAACTGCCCGAAGGCCGGGGCGCCATGTTCGTCCAGCGGAAAAAGGCCACAAAAAACGGGTGGGCTATAGCCTTGGGGGGTTGGGCTGGCCAACTTCGTCCGCCGGACTCGGAATGCTGCGAGACTTTGCTAGGGGCCTCCATGTGCTGAAAGAAGTCCGCGGGCAAAGCCACGCCCAAAAATAACCACCCGAAGGCCGGGGCGCCATGTTCGTCCAGCGGAAAAAGGCCACAAAAACGGGTGGGCTATAGCCTTGGGGGGTTGGGCTGGCCGACTTCGTCCGCCGGACTCGGAATGCCGTGAGACTTTGCGAGGGGCCTCCGTATGCCGAAAGAAGTCCGCGGGCAAAGCCACGCCCAAAAATAACCACCCGAAGGCCGGGGCGCCATGTTCGTCCAGCGGAAAAAGGCCACAAAAACGGGTGGGCTATAGCCTTGGGGGGTTCGGCTGGCCACTTCGTCCGCCGGACTCGGAATGCCGCGAGACTTTGCGAGGGGCCCCCGTATGCCGAAAATAGGCCGCGGACACAGCCACACCCAAAAACAACCACCCGAAGGCCGGGGCGCCATGTTCGTCCAGCGGAAAAAGGCCACAAATACGGGTGCGCTATAGCCTTGGGGGGTGGGGCTGGCCAACTTCGTCCGGCGGACTCGGAATGGCGCGAGACTTTACGAGGTGCCTCCGTGTGACAATAATAGGCCGCGGGCACAGCCGCGCCCAAAAACAACCGCCCGAAGGCCGGGGCGCCAACTTCGTCCAGCGGAAAAAGGCCACAAAAACGGGTGGGCTATAGCCTTCGGGGGTGGGGCTGGCCAACTTCATACGCCGGACTCGGAATGGTGCGAGACTTTGCGAGGCACCTCCGTGTGCCAAAAATAGGCCGCGGACACAGCCGCGCCCAAAAATAACCGCCCGAAGGCCGGGGCACCAAATTCGTCCAGCGGAAAAAGGCCACAAAAACGGGTGGGCTATAGCCTTGGGGGGTGGGGCTGGCCGACTTCGTCCGCCGGACTCGGAATGGCGCGAGACTTTGCAAGGCGCCTCCGTGTGCCAAAAATAGGCCGCGGGCACAGCTGCGCCCAAAAATAACAGCCCGAAGGCCGGGGCACCAAATTCGTCCAGCGGAAAAAGGCCACAAAAACGGGTGGGCTATAGCCTTGGGGGGTGGGGCTGGCCAACTTCATCCGCCGGATTCGGAATGGTGCGAGACTTTGCGAGGTGCCTCCGTGTGCCAAAAATAGGCCGTGGACACAGCCGCGTCCAAAAATAACTGCCCGAAGGCCGGGGCGCCATGTTCGTCCAGCGGAAAAAGGCCACAAAAACGGGTGGGCTATAGCCTTGGGGGGTTGGGCTGGCCAACTTCGTCCGCCGGACTCGGAATGCTGCGAGACTTTGCGAGGGGCCTCCATGTGCTGAAAGAAGTCCGCGGGCAAAGCCACGCCCAAAAATAACCACCCGAAGGCCGGGGCGCCATGTTCGTCCAGCGGAAAAAGGCCACAAAAACGGGTGGGCTATAGCCTTGGGGGTTGGGCTGGCCGACTTCGTCCGCCGGACTCGGAATGCCGTGAGACTTTGCGAGGGGCCTCCGTATGCCGAAAGAAGTCCGCGGGCAAAGCCACGCCCAAAAATAACCACCCGAAGGCCGGGGCGCCATGTTCGTCCAGCGGAAAAAGGCCACAAAAACGGGTGGGCTATAGCCTTGGGGGGTTCGGCTGGCCACTTCGTCCGCCGGACTCGGAATGCCGCGAGACTTTGCGAGGGGCCCCCGTATGCCGAAAATAGGCCGCGGACACAGCCACACCCAAAAACAACCACCCGAAGGCCGGGGCGCCATGTTCGTCCAGCGGAAAAAGGCCACAAATACGGGTGCGCTATAGCCTTGGGGGGTGGGGCTGGCCAACTTCGTCCGGCGGACTCGGAATGGCGCGAGACTTTACGAGGTGCCTCCGTGTGACAATAATAGGCCGCGGGCACAGCCGCGCCCAAAAACAACCGCCCGAAGGCCGGGGCGCCAACTTCGTCCAGCGGAAAAAGGCCACAAAAACGGGTGGGCTATAGCCTTCGGGGGTGGGGCTGGCCAACTTCATACGCCGGACTCGGAATGGTGCGAGACTTTGCGAGGCACCTCCGTGTGCCAAAAATAGGCCGCGGACACAGCCGCGCCCAAAAATAACCGCCCGAAGGCCGGGGCACCAAATTCGTCCAGCGGAAAAAGGCCACAAAAACGGGTGGGCTATAGCCTTGGGGGGTGGGGCTGGCCGACTTCGTCCGCCGGACTCGGAATGGCGCGAGACTTTGCAAGGCGCCTCCGTGTGCCAAAAATAGGCCGCGGGCACAGCTGCGCCCAAAAATAACAGCCCGAAGGCCGGGGCACCAAATTCGTCCAGCGGAAAAAGGCCACAAACACGGGTGGGCTATATCCCTGGGGGGTGGGGCTGGCCCACTTCGTCCGCCAGACTCGGAATGGCGCGAGACTTTGTGAGGCACCTCCGTCTGCCAAAAATAGGCTGCGGGCACAGCCGCGCCCAAAAATAACCGCCCGAAGGCCGGGGCACCAAATTCGTCCAGCGGAAAAAGGCCACAAAAACGGGGTGGGCTATAGCCTTGGGGGGTGGGGCTGGCCCACTTCGTCCGCCGGACTCGGAATGCTGCGAGACTTTGCGAGGGGTCTCCGTGTGCCGAAAGAAGTCCGAGGGCAAAGCCACGCCCAAAAATAACCACCCGAAGGCCGGGGCGCCATGTTCGTCCAGCGGAAAAAGGCCACAAAAACGGGTGGGCTATAGCCTTGGGGGGTTGGGCTGGCCAACTTCGTCCGCCGGACTCGGAATGCCGTGAGACTTTGCGAGGGACCTCCGTATGCCGAAAATAGGCCATGGACACAGCCACGCCAAAAAATAACTGCCCAAAGGCCGGGGCGCCATGTTCGTCCAGCGGAAAAAGGCCACAAAAACGGGTGGGCTATAGCCTTGGGGGGTGGGGCTGGCCAACTTCGTCGGCCGGACTCGGAATGGCGCGAGACTTTGCAAGGTGCCTCCGTGTGCCAAAAATAGGCCGCGGGCACAGCCACGCCCAAAAAATAACCGCCCGAAGGCGGGGCGCCAAGTTCGTCCAGAGGAAAAAGGACACAAATACGGGTGGGCTATAGCCTTGGGGGGTGGGGCTGGCCAACTTTATCCGCCGGACTCGGAATGGCGCGAGACTTTGCGAGCCACCTCCGTGTGCCAATAATAGGCCGCGGGAGCAGCCTGCGCCCAAAAATAACCTCCCGAAGGCCGGGGCGCCAAGTTCGTCCAGCGGAAAGAGGCCACAAAAACGGGTGGGCTATAGCCTTGGGGGGTGGGGCTGGCCAACTTCATCCGCCGGACTCGGAATGGTGCGAGACTTTGCGAGGCACCTCCGTGTGCCAAAAATAGGCCGCGGACACAGCCGCGCCCAAAAATAACCGCCCGAAGGCCGGGGCACCAAATTCGTCCAGCGGAAAAAGGCCACAAAAACGGGTGGGCTATAGCCTTGGGGGGTGGGGCTGGCCAAGTTCGTCCGCCGGACTCGGAATGGCGCGAGACTTTGTGAGGCACCTCCGTGTGCCAATAATAGGCCGCGGGCACAGCCGCGCCAAAAAATAGCCGCCCGAAGGCCGGGGCGCCAAGTTCGTCCAGCGGAAAGAGGCGACAAAAACGGGTGGGCTATAGCCATGGGGGGTGGGGCTGGCCAACTTTGTCCGCCGGACTCGGAATGGTGCGAGACTTTGTGAGGCGCCTCCGTGTACCAATAATAGGCCGCGGGGACAGCCGCGCCCAAAAATAACCGCCCGAAGGCCGGGGCGCCAAGTTCGTCCAGAGGAAAAAGGCCACAAATACGGGTGGGCTATAGCCTTGGGGGGTGGGGCTGGCCAACTTTGTCCGCCGGACTCGGAATGGCGCGAGACTTTGCGAGGCGCCTCCGTGTGCCAATAATAGGCCGTGGGCACCGCCGCGCCCAAAAATAACCGCCCGAAGGCCGGGGCGCCATGTTCATCCAGCGGAAAAAGGCCACAAAAACGGGTGGGCTATAGCCTTGGGGGGTGGGGCTGGCCAACTTCATCCGCCGGACTCGGAATGGTGCGAGACTTTGCGAGGCACCTCTGTGTGCCAAAAATAGGCCGCGGACACAGCCGCACCCAAAAATAACCGCCCGAAGGCCGGGGCACCAAATTCGTCCAGCGGAAAAAGGCCACAAAAACGGGTGGGCTATAGCCTTGGGGGGTGGGGCTGGCCAACTTTGTCCGCCGGACTCGGAATGGCGCGAGACTTTGCGAGGCGCCTCCGTACGCCAATAATAGGCCGCGGGCACCGCCGTCCCCAAAAATAACCGCCCGAAGGCCGGGGCGCCATGTTCGTCCAGAGGAAAAAGGCCACAAATACGGGTGGGCTATAGCCTTGGGGGGGTGGGGCTGGCCAACTTTGTCCGCCGGACTCGGAATGGCGCGAGACCTTGCGAGGCACCTCCGTGTGCCAATAATAGGCCGCGGGCACAGCCGCGCCCAAAAATAACCGCCCGAAGGCCGGGGCGCCATGTTCGTCCAGCGGAAAAAGGCCACAAAAACTGGTGGGCTATAGCCTTGGGGGGTGGGGCTGGCCAACTTCGTCGGCCGGACTCGGAATGGCGCGAGACTTTGCAAGGTGCCTCCGTGTGCCAAAAATAGGCGCGGGCACAGCCACGCCCAAAAATAACCGCCCGAAGGCGGGGCGCCAAGTTCGTCCAGAGGAAAAAGGACACAAATACGGGTGGGCTATAGCCTTGGGGGGTGGGGCTGGCCAACTTTATCCGCCGGACTCGGAATGGCGCGAGACTTTGCGAGCCACCTCCGTTGTGCCAATAATAGGCCGCGGGAGCAGCCGCGCCCCAAAAATAACCGCCCGAAGGCCGGGGCGCCAAGTTCGTCCAGCGGAAAGAGGCCACAAAAACGGGTGGGCTATAGCCTTGGGGGGTGGGGCTGGCCAACTTCATCCGCCGGACTCGGAATGGTGCGAGACTTTGCGAGGCACCTCCGTGTGCCAAAAATAGGCCGCGGACACAGCCGCGCCCAAAAATAACCGCCCGAAGGCCGGGGCACCAAATTCGTCCAGCGGAAAAAGGCCACAAAAACGGGTGGGCTATAGCCTTGGGGGGTGGGGCTGGCCAAGTTCGTCCGCCGGACTCGGAATGGCGCGAGACTTTGTGAGGCACCTCCGTGTGCCAATAATAGGCCGCGGGCACAGCCGCGCCAAAAAATAGCCGCCCGAAGGCCGGGGCGCCAAGTTCGTCCAGCGGAAAGAGGCGACAAAAACGGGTGGGCTATAGCCATGGGGGGTGGGGCTGGCCAACTTTGTCCGCCGGACTCGGAATGGCGCGAGACTTTGCGAGGCACCTCCGTGTGCCAATAATAGGCCGCGGGGACAGCCGCGCCCAAAAATAACCGCCCGAAGGCCGGGGCGCCAAGTTCGTCCAGAGGAAAAAGGCCACAAATACGGGTGGGCTATAGCCTTGGGGGGTGGGGCTGGCCAACTTTGTCCGCCGGACTCGGAATGGCGCGAGACTTTGCGAGGGGCCTCCGTGTGCCAATAATAGGCCGTGGGCACCGCCGCGCCCAAAAATAACCGCCCGAAGGCCGGGGCGCCATGTTCATCCAGCGGAAAAAGGCCACAAAAACGGGTGGGCGATAGCCTTGGGGGGTGGGGCTGGCCAACTTCATCCGCCGGACTCGGAATGGTGCGAGACTTTGCGAGGCACCTCCGTGTGCCAAAAATAGGCCGCGGACACAGCCGCACCCAAAAATAACCGCCCGAAGGCCGGGGCACCAAATTCGTCCAGCGGAAAAAGGCCACAAAAACGGGGTGGGCTATAGCCTTGGGGGGTGGGGCTGGCCAACTTTGTCCGCCGGACTCGGAATGGCGCGAGACTTTGCGAGGCGCCTCCGTACGCCAATAATAGGCCGCGGGCACCGCCGTCCCCAAAAATAACCGCCCGAAGGCCGGGGCGCCATGTTCGTCCAGAGGAAAAAGGCCACAAATACGGGTGGGCTATAGCCTTGGGGGGTGGGGCTGGCCAACTTTGTCCGCCGGACTCGGAATGGCGCGAGACCTTGCGAGGCACCTCCGGTGTGCCAATAATAGGCCGCGGGCACAGCCGCGCCCAAAAATAACCGCCCGAAGGCCGGGGCGCCATGTTCGTCCAGCGGAAAAAGGCCACAAAAACGGGTGGGCTATAGCCTTGGGGGGTGGGGCTGGCCAACTTCATCCGCCGGACTCGGAATGGTGCGAGACTTTGCAAGGTGCCTCCGTGTGCCAAAAATAGGCCGCGGACACAGCCGCGTCCAAAAATAACCGCCCGAAGGCCGGGGCGCCATGTTCGTCCAGCGGAAAAAGGCCACAAAAACGGGTGGGTTATAGCCTTGGGGGGGTGGGGCCGGCCAACTTCGTCGGCCGGACTCGGAATGGCGCGAGACTTTGCAAGGTGCCTCCGTGTGCCAAAAATAGGCCGCGGGCACAGCCACGCCCAAAAATAACCGCCCGAAGGCGGGGCGCCAAGTTCGTCCAGAGGAAAAAGGACACAAATACGGGTGGGCTATAGCCTTGGGGGGTGGGGCTGGCCAACTTTGTCCGCCGGACTCGGAATGGCGCGAGACTTTGCGAGGCACCTCCGTGTGCCAATAATAGGCCGCGGGCACAGCCGCGCCCAAAAATAACCGCCCGAAGG